>CBVK0102036706.1:0-12415 GCA_900067695.1 Picea abies
AGAGGCAATGATTATGGACAGTACCATGTAAAATCACATCCCACTATTGGAATATATCGGCAATCTTTTCTCACGTATGTTTTGCATCCTCATCTTTTTGTAATTAATCATATTGCTTCAGTAAGCATAAGATGCATTCATTTGAATTTGAGATGGTGGAAAGTATGTGCCATTGTTGGTTCAATTCTGTTCCATATCAGTGTTTGGTAATGTATTGAATGAAACATTTTCAGCGGCCTAAATGGTATCCTGTTTGATGGACGTGTTATGGATTGCCTACTGCATCCCCTAATGGGTTCTTTTTATCGTATTGCCAGCTTGATATGTATTCTTGTCATTGATGCATTTGTTTAGATATGCTTTATTAATTAATATTAATATTTCTATATCATTTTTATAAAATGTCTTTATTATCTCATCCCATTTATGTATGGGACTACTTGTGCTTTGCCTAAACGATAAATATTGCGTTTAAGGATCTTGAAAAGGGTTTGTTTATGATTATCATTCTTGATTTAACCTAACAAAGTAAATAAAGGGTTTGTTTATGATTATCATTCTTGATTTAACCTAACAAAGTAAATACAAGTAAGAAAAACATTCTTGACAAAATAGTGTTTGAAGGGTCCAATTTAAGTTGCTTAATTCTGAACTTGATGTTTAAGGGTTCAAAGGGTTTGTTTATGATTATCATTCTTGATTTAACCTAACAAAGTAAATACAAGAAAAACATTCTCGACAAAATAATGTTTTAAGGGTCCAATTTAAATTGCTTATTTCTGAACTTGATGTCTAAGGGTTCAAGTTAAATTGCTTAATACTCTGGGCATCGACCCATCCAAAGGAGTGAATGCTTCGCAAAGTAATCGGGTATGCTGCGCATAAAACATTGAATACAGGTAATATAATGTGACATGGCGTGTAATGTCCTACCCACTCAAAGATTTATTACTTAATATTTATTGAGTCCAGGGTGAGGAATAAATCAAATTAAATTTGTTTCCCAATCAAATTTGTGGGCATTGAACTTTTTCTCGAAAGAGTATGAAGGGTGAAGTTATTTTTGTCTTCGTGACATGCTTTATATCTTTATAAACCTGAGAAGCCTTAATCTACATAGTAATATATGTTGATTATATTTTCTCAAGGTCACCAACAAGGAGGGAAATTGAAAGAATGTGTGCTTGTGATTAGAATAAATGGATAGTTTACAGAGCACATGAATGCCATACTCAAGTCCCAATGGTATGAACTTGGCAGTTAATACCATATTCTTTTCAAGTCTTAATAGTATGAACTTGGCAGTTCATACTCTAGTTGCACATAAAGTGAAAGTGGCACACACATCACACAAAAATAATATAAAATATATATCATATTGAAAGAATGAATGATGAATGATTAATTGAATGACAATAGCATCAGGTCCAATGGTAGGAACTTGATAGATCATACTGTAGTTATACATATAGTGAAAAGGGCACATACAACGTACACAAATATATATCATATTGAAAATGAATGATGAACGATTATATTGAATGACAATAGTCTATATAAATATAGGAGTCAAGTGATAAGTCATGCCTTTTGATAAAGATCGTTGGCTTATCATATATACAATGATTAATAATTATTATGACTTTATTATTTTATTATGACATTTTGTATATAATTATGATATAAGTTTAAGTATATTACATGTGGCTCCTTTTGTGAAGGCTTTGTCTTCAAAGCATGGCAAAGAGGTGTCGATGTCAATTTATTTTTAGATTGCATTTTTATTTGGTAATATTTTTCTTTTGCTAATACATATTTAGTGGTGTCTCGTGGTTGAGGAAACAAGATGATAGGATCTTCAAAGTTTACTACCAAATTGTCGCATGATAAAATAATTGATCCAACACATGTTGATTTATTTGATAGTATTTGTTGGTCAGTGTTTTTAGTGGATCTTCTTGGCTTGCGACTCCAAGTAGGATGTTAAGTTTGTCTCCAAGTTGTTTTGGGATTGTGACTTTTTCAAATGTAAGAAGAATGTTGTCTTCGTTTAGAGTGATATTGACATTGGTAATTTGATTGAACAACACTTCAAATCTTACAGTTATGATGACAATAAGGCATCCTGACAATATGCTTTCTGCCTTCGATTTTGGAACACATGTTGTTTGTTACTTATGACGATTTGTTAATTAATGGAACTTCATTACTAAGTTTTGATTGATTCTGTAAAGGTTTCTTCCTCCATAGTTTGGTCATTCATTGAAATTATAGTTTGTTACTTTTGATTATTTGTGATTTGTTGAAACTTCATTACTAGCAATGTTTTGATGTTTGGTTTTGATTTTTTAAGGTGTTTTTCTCCATAGTTTTGTCATTCACTGGATTGGTTAATGTTTTTTGGTCAAACATTGGAATGAATATGTCCTTTCATTTTAATTTCTTAGCTTCATTAAGCAAGATTTCATAGACTTTTTAAACGAGCAATTTCCTTGTTATCACTTGACATGCTTTTGTCAAATTTCTCTCAGCATATTGTGTTTCTTGTGAGTCTCGGTTGCATTGGATAGCAACATCTTGTAGAATTGGCACTTGATCCTCAACTTGTTAGTCACAAATTGTTTTATTTTATTTTCGTAGTTGTTTCTGAAACCATTTGCATGTTAACCTGCTCTTTCACTTTATATTATAGGGTATGCACTTCCCATTGAAGGTATTCTTTCTTATCTTCAAGATCTTTAATTTTTTTCTTTGAGCTTCATTTTCCCTATGATTTACCATGCCTTGTGTTACATGATTGTGTTTATTGGAGAGAGATTAGTTTTCTTCCCATAAATCATCTATTTGAGAATCATTTTTTTAACATTGTTTTAATTCCTTCTTTAATTGCTCGAAAATTTCCATAGTTTCGTGGTTGGTGTCATGGTTTTTGGGATTCTTTTGCTTCTCTGTCAATCCTCTACACTTCTGAAATTAATACCTTACTTAACAACTTAGGAATTAAGTAGCCACACAAAGTGCGAGGGTCCCATGATATACACTTCCTCATCACTTTCAAAATGAGACAATATTATTGAAAAGTGGGTGCTCATGGATTTAATAAAGCTCTATAACTTCGAATGGGATGTAGGATTTCCCAAATTTTGAAAAAGTATATAATGGTAGTATACGGTCTCTTTATATCATTCATATCACACTCTCTTTAGCTTAAAAAAAAAAATACTTTATAATGATTCACGCAATTTGTGAGTCACAATGGCTCAGTTCTTTCACAATATTTGATCCTTTACCCAATTGACAGTTGGTAGCTGTTTGAGACTTATGCATATATCATAATTTTTAAATCGTACGATATTGAATATGCAAATTTTTGTAACTCACAAATGCTATGAAACATTTTAATATGGCAACTTTTATTACAGCAAATTATTCAAAAGTCATGATGTTTTTACTCCAAATGGTGTGGGTTTTCTCTCTTAAACTATTTTTTTTTACATTTTTGGCGAGTGTTCTAGCTCAATCACTCAAGCTAGACTAGTCTTTTCAACATACCTTGGAATGATGGGGTGACATGTTCACCCTAAGGCACAAGTGCTTTGGAATCCAAGAACCTCCCCAACCAGGTGCAAAGGCACATGCACACCTTGGTTTTGACCTATCCCTTTGTAGGTCGAGGCCTATTACCACTTCCCCTTATGTCATATAATAAGAAATCCAAATACTTTATTGAAAAGCATGTCGATTATACGATTTCTTGTTTCAATACATTCTAAGGGCAATGCTAATGTGGTAGTGTTAGATATGCATAAGGTCTTGATAGATTATTATCATGATTTTTTGTTAGGACAATTATTTTTCTCACTACACTATTTAATATAGTTGAGGTGTTTGAAAAGGTCACCTTTTATTGGCGGCACACTTAATAGTGTTCAGGTTGAATTTTATTTTTAATTTTTTTGACTATATGCTTGAGACATGAAATTCCTTATAACTTATTAGGGGCTTTGAAAATAGAGGTCATTGTAATGACACTTCTATCATTCTTTGAGTGAATCTTTACTTTTCCCTATGGTATTTAATAGTTTCAATTGACATCAACAACCTCTTCAATGAGTTGAGGATGTAGAGGATTGAATTTAGTGGGATTGGGTAGTGTTACTGCGTAAACTAGCACCCTTGTGAAAAGTCTCGACACAGGGGCTAACTTGGGGCAACAAGATGGGAAGTGCACCACTGTCACTTCAATACACTTTCCCCTTCACTTAAGGCTAGCTCCTAGAAGGGGGGTATCCCTATTTATGAAAGTAAACCTTTTTAAATGAATTAGAACCACGCAAGCTTATGATTTATTTTAATGAATTCAAAATATATCCAACAAGATCACGCACAAGGGTTCCAACAAGTGATTAAATGATTTAAAGATAAACGATTAGAAACAACAAGAACAATCAGATGTATATCCACTTGAAAGAGAGGGTTAGGAGCTAGTGGATGTGTGTGCCAAATTTGATATGTAAAATAAACAACATTAACAACTTTAGATTTGTATTTAAAAGGATATCACTCAACAAATGAAACTTCAAAGAGGTTAGAACCATCTTTAAGATACCTTAGGGCTCAAAGAATGAAACCAATTAACATAAATCAATGGTGCAATGTGTGCTTGTGATTGCCAACTGATTAAATGCTAAGAAAGGACAAGCTTAGGGCTGTCCTTCAACTTTTAAATCTGCTTTATGATAAAATAACGCATAAATTTCAGATTTATAGCATGGAAAAGATCATCCAAGAGACATTATGCACTAGAGAGCACGATGTCTTTTATGCTTCCATTTGGGCAAGAGATATACTATGAACAACCCAACAAGTGTTAGAAACAAGTTCTAAATATATATAACCATTAACTAAGCAAGAACTTGTAAAATAGATGGTGAATCCACTTAGGGTTTCCGTGTTAGCACTTGGAATTCACCAAAATAATCTCTAGATAAAAGATTAACAACAATAAGCACTTTAGAGATTAAATTCACCACTAGATGTGTAAGATAAACTTGTAGAAACAATCTAGAAATGAATCAGAGGCTAGGTATAAGTAAAAATACACCTTTAGACACCAAACCCTAGCCTTAGGGTTTCACCAAATATGATTTTTATTGCTGTAATTTAATTTCCATATTTGATATATGCCTTAAATCAACCCACAAAATGTTAGATAACACCTTGAAGCTCAATCTTATGGGGCCATTTTGACTCCTTAGGGTTAGAAATAAACAATTAAGCGCAAACCCTTGAATAAGCTAGTATAGGATGATAAATAAACCATTAACATTGCACTAGACTATGAAAGAAATCTAAATAAAGTTTTTTATTTGATTTTTTACCATTGGATTTCTTTTAAAGAACAAAAAAATGTATTTTTTTTGGATTTTTAGGTTTATTTACTGATTGTTGGGAGAAGACGAGTGATTTTCTCCAATTAGGGCTTATGGGGTCAAGAAGTACGCCCCTCTAAAATTTGGTCACTTTTATCCTAAGGATTAGGACAAGAGATTAGAACCCTAAAGGTAGAATAATCTCTAACCTAATCAAGATAAGGTATGATGGCCAAGGCCCTACAAGAAGGGATTCCATTAGGGAAAAGACCTTCACTAACAAGATCAATTATGTATTGAATAAAATACCTAAAACCCTTGTCAAGGAACTAAAAGAAAAACAAGACAAGAAATTGAGCACTTACCAAACCAAGAAAGAAAGATGGAAGTGATATAAACCCTAGACGTCTTCCTTCCAAGTGGTTAATTAACCCTTCAAATGAATCGATCTTGCTATCTAATAGAAGTCTTGAACATTCACAACTAATCTTTGATGCACCAAGAAAGTAACCATGCAATAGAGAGCTCCAAGAATTGACACCAAAACCTCCAATAGGTAGATCTTCAATAAATAGTATTCTCAAATGATATCCAACAATAACAACGAATTGGAATCAAAGGAGAGCCTTATTTATAGATGAGGCTTTTACATCCTTCCCACTCTTTATTATTTTCTTTCTCCCTAAAATTAACCTAGGAGAATTACAAAAGGTGACTTGTCGTCCACATAATGAAGGAGACTAAGTCAAATACAAATAAAACATGCCACATGTACAATAAAACCCTCATGAGAAGGGGACATTCCATAAAGGAGGGTGACTTGGTGAAGGAGCTCAACATTCCATCAAAAGAGTGTAGTGGAAGCCTCAAAACATGGTGTGGTATCCTTCCAAGCTAAGAAAGGCCCAACGTTTATTTCCAAGTGTGGAACAATCTCATGGAAAGGGTGAAAAAACCTCAAAAGGTGGACGACTCCTCAAATAATGCTCATAAGCCCTCAAAATATGTCTCCAAGGCATGACCATGTCCATATCTCATGCCAAAGCACTTCCATGAAGCATGGAAGTGACCCTCCAAGTCAAAAAATGGGTCATAAAACCCCCAACAACTAAACTAACATCCAAATGAGTGGGCTTGGCCCTCAAATCAAGTGTAGAATAGCTCAAAAGATAAAAAAAAAAATATGAGACCACTCTAGTATCCTCATTGTGGCATGTGTAGTAACAAAATATGAAAGCACTCTAGGATCCTCAACGTGGCATGTGTAGGGGTGACCTATGCAAGTGAAAATAACCCATTTGTGCCTCAGAGGATGTGACCAGTGCCTTGGGATACGTGTATTTACTCGAGAATTGTGAGAGCGCCTCGAGAAATGTGAAACTAGTTGAACATCTACAGAATCATCTCCAAGAATAGATGGCCAAAGTGTGATACATACATAATATAGGGTTTCATGCTTAGGCATAAGATAAGTGTGCTTTAAATAGGTATGACAACATATACAAAACATTTTTACATTACATAGAAATAAGTGAGAGAGACTAGCAACTCCCCTAGATCATGTGTCTTATTAGATCCATCCCAAGATGCTCACATGCCTACCTAGATCATAAATGATTGACATGGTGACGAGTTACTAACACCAAGCAGTAGTCAGTCAAAGCCATAAGAGCAATGCATATCTTGAAATAGGGACTAAAAGGACAAGCTATGACTGACCACAAAGGGGTTTGAAGATACCACCTAAGCCCCTCACTGATACATAGACATCTAAGCATGGCCCATGAGTAAAAATATAACCATACTTTTTGCTCATCATGATACAATGATACATAATCTGCTCAAATGATGAATCATATTCGGTGTATCGGGTAGTAATGAACGTGATGGATAAATGGTGGATTATCTCTTTTAAACTTGTCCATGTGTGACAACTATTAACTCTGGTTCTTCCTTTAAACATTAATTGATTTTTCTTTGAAAATAAGGAATCAAGCCACTAATACTGATTTTTGTTTGTGTTTGTAAAAATTTTAACCACATGACATTGGGAAATGATAACCTAATGACTAATTGCATAAACACACAAAATGGTGGCACATAGTGCACAAAAATATAAATTATATTGAAATACTAAATAATGGATTATTACATTAAATTACAATAACATGTATAAATACATGAAGAGTAATAAGTCACATACTTTGGTAAAAAGGGATGACTTATCACATACACAATGATTAATAATTACTATGACATCATGCCTTCATTATTTTATTATGCCATTTATTATATAATGGTGATATATGTTAGGTATTTTACATCCAATCATTAGAACATGAGGTATTTTGTCTAACACCATGATGATGCTTAAATGTTTGGATAGTAATCTATATGGCCTAGATAACTCCTTGATTGTTGGTGACAATGATAAAATAACTTGTCTTCATCTTAGGAGATTTCATTACTAGTCTTTTAGATTTTATATATACAAGAATAAGACAAAATGCATATGATAAGACAATCTAAATTAGATTAGAATCTTATATATTTTAGATTTCCATGCAAAAAAAAATGAAAATAGTTTCATGATAAATTACAGGGTAATGATGGCCTTGTACACTAATCTTGAATTTCCTTCTTAAGGCCAAATCACTTGTTGGACCTTTTTTCAAAATATTGCTTAGTTCACCTATTCATGGTGCTAGTAACATCTTTAGGAACATAGCCTTTTAAGAGATGAAATTGATGTAGACAGATAGGAGTCAAAATCAAAGGAGGTTGTGAAGTGGTTGGAGCAAATGTAAGACATGAAATACAATGAAGAAAAGGATGTTGACAAGAAAAACATGTCCATGCAAAAAGGAAATCAACAAGAGACAACGATTGGATAACTAATATGCATCCTAAAGGGAGTGGAGATTTTGTTGACATAAGAGAAGCAATGGAGAACATAAGAAATTGAGGATAGAGCCTTGGAACAAAATCTATTGAAGGATGTGTAGAGAATGTTCAAAGCAGAGAAATTCTAGTTGTCCACTTTGATAACCAATTCAATGGAAGATACAAAGCAAGCTATTGTGGAGGATTATTGCGGGAAGAGCTTCACCAAATGAGTGAGAGCAGAAATATTATTTTAGACAAGTGCTTGAGCTTGGCTCCGATTGGGTAATGATGTGGTTGAAAAATATGAAAATTTCAATGTAATGGGTGTCATTTGATTCAAAGCTCCAACAAATGGCAAAATCATCGACTTATTATCACCAATAAACTATCCATCTTAAGTTGTAATGATTCCACAATATTGATTTTACGAATCAATGCCCTTGTCTAATTTGGAAACCATAGTTAACAAGCATAATAAACAATATACAATCTTATTGGGGACAACATTGTTTGTGATATATACATGTTAACCAATAGAAGTTTGTTAGTACCTATTCTAGCAATGTCATCTAAACATCTTAGGTTGACTTGTTAGTCAAAGAACTCAATAAAGAAGATAATGATGGGCATGGATATTGAAATAAACATTGGTTTGTAGAAATTAAATGATAAAATCAGCATGCACAATTTCTATCATACACTTAGCAACCTAGAGATAACTGTCATCTATGAACTCTGAAATGTATAAACCAACATTCAGAAATTATTATGAGCATAAATACACATTGCCAAACACTTTTGTAGCGGAATAAACACAATGAACAACATGTTGAGATTTGGGTACCTTGGAAAGTGGTCCCCATGTGCTTGTGAGTTTTAATAAAAGAACCACTTTATTACAACTTTATAAAAACCCATTACAAAAGTGTCTAGTAGTGAAAATATAAGGTTACTCCTGCATACAAGACAAACATGCGGAGTATCTCCTGAGCTATAAAAGCTAACATGGTTTGTATGTGAAACTATTTTGAAAGTTTGGGGAGTAATGATGCAAATTGATTGATGGCAAATTTTGGTGCTTTATTGAGAAGTTTAACCTTAGATAGGTTAATGAATGCAAGTCAGTGAGACCATTTTTACCCCCATTTAGGTTAATATATTTTTTTCATCTTTTTCTAGAATCTTCTTAAAGAATGTTTCAATTGTGTCGTAATAGAGTTAAGTATGTCAAAAGTCAGGTCAAGTGGGGAGTGCATTTTATGGTTAATTGTTCTTGAAATTTTTTTCATAAGTCTTTAAACTTCTTGGAAGTTTCAACTTTCAAACAAGAGAACACATTTCCAAGTTGTCATCCCATTTTGGCATTTAGGGTATCAAGTATTTTGATAAATGGTTAGATATCAAATTTCAAAGGTCCCTTCAAAATTGTGCATGTATGAAGGGAATAAATAATTGATGGTGTGAAATAGTGTGGCCAACTTATACGTGAATATATGGTGGACATGGTAAGAGATTGGTGGTACTTTTGGGTACTCATGGGCCCCATTTAGGTCATTTGGAGTTTTTAAGAAAAGGGTCGAGGTCCATCCTAAGTTCATGCTTCAAAGGTGAAAAGGATTGAGCTTCATTCCAAGTTCCTACTTCAGAAGCCTCATCCAGGGACACCGTCAAGGTCCAAACACTTGAATGCCTCTATTATTAGGGTATTTAGGGATTTGGTATTTTAATAAGGGAAAAGTGTACACCATGTAAAACGAGCTCATCTTGAAGAGAACCTGGAATTTAGTCTAAATGCACACAAAATATGATGCATTAATGTCAAGCTTTAAAGTTCAACATCACCAAATATTTGTCTCACCACTTAGGCCATCCAAATTCAACTGGATAAACTAAATTGACGACATAGATTCAAAATCGTTGAAGTGTGTTGGGGGTTAACTTAAAGAGTACTTAACCCTTTAAACACTTTACCAATTTTGGCAAGTGACAATGACCTAGAATTCTCAGATCTCTTGGTATTTCTTTGACATGGCATTGAAGAAGAGAAAGAAATAGGGACTTGAGTTGGACACAAATATGATACATGAGATTCCTTCATCCAAAAATTTTAGAGCATGTACAAGGAGCATTATGAATCGCACCCTAAAGAACTAGAAGAGTGTTAGTTGTGGATGTTCAGCTTCCTCCAAGTAACAAGTTTCCTTGAAATTATTCCATGTAGTGAACTTATGTGTTGAAACTCTAGAATATTTCATATAGTGTCTAGACAAATAATTTCAACTGATGGCAAGACAATATGTGACCCAAGTCTTATCGACATGCATGTTACGTCGAGATACATTATAGACTGTTAGCTTTTAGGGTTACTCCAAAAGTGTTTACACCATGCGTGGGGGTGCTTCATGTGATATGGAATACATGGCGTGTTGACTAATCTTTGATTGTATCGTGATGGACATACACATTGGATAGTTTACTCATGGATTTCTATGCTTTGAATTGATGCTTGTGTGGCATTGTTCTTTAAGAGGCTGTGTTGATATGTAAAAACATCCATTCATCAACATGACAGATTCACCCGACAAAAGGAACTAATTAGATCTTCTTCCATTTGGTATGGAGAACCCTCCAGATTATGGCCCCGCCATCATTGTTGGTTTTATGAATTTAAACTAAAATGTAGAATGCAGTGGTCTGGAATAATATAATAAAAAAACAAAAGACATGGAACCAATACAAATGAATGCATACAAGAAACAAGGAAGAATTCACTACATTATAGGTTGTAGATGTTTCTAAATAACTAACAATGAACCAAGATGAACCTACAATTAAAATCGAAAGCTATAGCTCCAATCCATTTGTTACAGATTCTAGACATATGAGATAAATCTACAACAAACAGATACCATTTCTTTCAACTTTCTAGACCAACATGAACAACAAGGACAACTTAAACTAGTCTCACAATACTGCCATTAATATCTAACAAATTTTGGCGAACAATAACTTCTCAATTAACCAATTTACAATGACTTCTCAATTAACCAATTTACAATATATATGAGTATAGAAACTACTCAAACTATTTACGAAACATCATTCATGGGTGACCCTTCCCCTTCCAACTCCTTAACCTTTGGATATCCCCTGTAAAAACTTTATAATTCCTTTAGAATTTTGTCCTTTCTCGAGACTTTATTCAAATTTAATACTAAATAATATTTGGTTTCTCCAAAGCTTCCTCTCTAGAATTTGTTTTTATCTTCATTTGACCATTCAACTTTTAGATTATTTTCATAAGTACAACATGTTCATCTTACAGATTGATTAACAAGACAAAATAAATCATCTCTATGTTAATCAACGATAATCCAAAATCTTTTGACTTGTTTCAAAACTCACACTTCTTCCCTGAGCACCTCTTTCTTGTGTGTGAGTGGACTAGCAATGGCCATGTTTCACTATGCTTGTCATCATGAGTTTTTGGTTGATAACGATGAAACTAGAATCTTGAATTGGGTGGGGGACCGCTTGTACAATTATGCCTTCTTCAGTTGGTCTTGAACCAACAACTATGAATCCTTCAACCTCACGCACAATGTTTGGTCGAGTAGATATATAAAACTTCTTAAGTAGTTTGGGCCAACAAAACTCAACCTCATCCGTAACCAGTGCGTTAGAATCTCTATATCTGCTCCCATTAAATTGTTAATAACTTCCTACTGCTCTTTCATAACTTCTCTCTCAACCTGCCTACCTTTCTTTTTAGAGAATAAATTTTCTCTCAACCTTCTTGCCTACCTTTCCAAAACATCTGTTGTTTTCCTTCATATTAGTAAAGACATTCCCAACTGTCTTGATGGCATGGAGAGGCAACCATTTTTGGCAAATAACTCATGATATCAACATTATGCTAGAAGGGATCTGGATCTGTAAGTTTCCATTAACGTTAGTACAAAGATGATATGTCAATCATATGAGTTCATTCTATGTGCATGCCTATCCTTCCTTTTGTTGTGATTTTATTGGCCAATACAACAACTTAAATTCATTTTAACTCTGAATCCATTACAGACCCAAATATTTTATTTATTTCCCACATGGAATATTTTTTTTACTTTCAATTACTTTATATATATATATATATATATATA
>CBVK0102036708.1:0-16699 GCA_900067695.1 Picea abies
GGGGAGAGAGAGATGGGTAGAGAGAGAGGGGGGTAGGGGAAGATATAAGGGGGGA
This sequence comes from Picea abies, assembly GCA_900067695.1. Lineage (NCBI taxonomy): Eukaryota > Viridiplantae > Streptophyta > Pinopsida > Pinales > Pinaceae > Picea > Picea abies. Next base: position 56 of record CBVK0102036708.1, read on the forward strand.
AGAAAGTACAAAAGGAGGGAAAGAGAGAGTGGAAATGGGGGGTGAGAGAGAGGGGGAGGGGAAGAGAGTGGAAGAGACATAGGGAAATAGGGAGAGAGGTAGAGAAGGGAAGAGAGGTGAGCCAAGGAGGGAGGGGTATATAGAAAGTGAGTTATTTAGTGAGAGAGAGAGAGAGGTTAGAAATTGAGAGGTAGAGAGAGAGAGAGAGGTCACATAGAGAGGGTACAATAAAGGGAGGAAGGGAGAGAGGGGTAGAGTGAGGGAGGGGGTGAGAGAGAGAGAGAGAGAGTGAGTGAGAGAGATATTTTTGAAGAGAGTGAGAGATGGGAATAAATCAAGAGAGAGGGAGGGGAAAGATGGGAAGATACAAGGGAGATAGAGAGAGAGAGGCGGGGTGGAGGGACATAGAGAGAAATAAGAGAGAGAAGGGGGAGAGTAGGGAAGAGAGAGAGGGTGAGAGGGGGAAATTGGGTAGAGAGAGATAGAGAGGGGGGAGAGAAAGAGAGGGGAAGGGAGAGATATAGGGGAGGAGAGAAAGAGAGAGTCTGTGTGAGAGAGGAGAAGAGAATGAGAGAGAGAGAAAGAGAGACATAAGTGGGGAAACAATGGGGGAGACAGGGGGGTGCAGAGAGACACAAGGGGAGAGGGGAAGAGGGTGAAGAGAGAGGGAGATAGAGAGAGAGGGGGGTAAGAGAGACTGAGCGAGGTATAGGGAGAGTGAGTTCAGAGAGAAACAGAGGAATATAGAGGGAGGGAGGGAGAGGGGGGAGAGGGATTATGTGTTTGCTAAGTTGGTTGCTTTAGATTTAGGTCTGGGATGACAAACCACGTGGTCGAGTCTACAAATACATGAAATCCTCCTTTTTTATGAATTCCTATCCATATCTTTGTTTTTGACGTTATTTTCTATAGGCTACACAATTCAATTATTGACTAGAATATAGACACATATAGAATTGGTAGTGAAAATTCCCAATATGTTTTTTTTTTATAAATTAATAATTTTTACTAGTTTTAATCTATTTTTGTCTTTGCATATATCAAAATCCTAGAATACACACCTCTCTTATTTTCGCTATAACTTGTATTCGACTTAACTATTTCTCTAATGAGTTATATACGTCACTAGAGGAGATCAATATATACAATATAGAAAAAAAAAATGTTTTAATCATGTTAAGACCCTCTTATCCTCCATGGAGAAAAGACGTTGTAATTTCAGGGATATGTTGACTTTGATAATCTTAAAAAAATACAAAATTAATATTGTAAATTTCCAAAAAAACACGACACAATTAAAACAAGTTCTCTATAAGTATACAAGTTTTTGGAACAAAAATCCATTGTTAAGGTGCTCAACACCATCATGAGCAAAAACATATACCTTATATTCTATTGGAAAAATAAGATATCGTTGTTATAAAAAATCAAATTGACATAATTATTGACAATTTCTATGAATAAAATTTGTATATTTGAAAAATGAATACAATTTCCTATGTTTCATCTTTTTACACCATATTCAAATTCATTGCAAAAGTACCTTGAATAATCCCTCCAAGTTAACAAATTGTTATTTTTCCATGTTTTCATTGCCACTAATGCATCATGAGAGACCATCATTAGCTTGCACTAACCCATATCCTTGCATTGCAATGCAATTCACATATCCTATTCTCGCATTCTCATAGACATTTCCAAACGTCGTAATGGGACGAACATAACCCATTTTCGTAATGTGATGTACTCAACCCAATATGGTAATGTGACATACATAAACCAACATTGCAATGAGACAAACATTTCCCGACATCACATTGTGACAAAACTTACCCATTTTTGGACTATGCCAAACCTATTTCAACGCCATAATGTGAAAAACAAAAACCATTCGTCATAATTGAAGACCATAACCATACAATGTCACATGACCAAAAACATTTGATGTCACAATGTGAAAAACAAAACCTGATTTCAGCCATGGCCATGGTCAACCATAATAAACCTCGGTTAACCATGGTGAAGGACAACCATGATCAACCATAGTCAACATTTCCTTCCCAAAGTTGACCAAGGTCTACCAAAGTTAACCATGGTCATGGTCAACCTTGGTCATCGCCAATTAATGTATTATTTTATTAATACTTTAATAATCTATCATTAATGTATTACTACTTACATAATGTATTTATTAAATTTTTAGTACTTAACTAATGCATCTATTAATGTATTTATGAATAATTCAATGTCTTAGATAAAACATTAATGTATTAATACTTTAATTTTTACATTACATTAATGTAATAATTTATTATTAATGTATTAATATTTTAATAATGTATTACTAACCTCATAAAGGTCAATGCATTACTACTTAATTAATGTATTAGTTTACCACTTTATTAATATTTTATTAATTTGTATTAATATTTTAGTAATGTATTTATTAATGCATCTATTGTATTATATGTATCAAATGTATTTTTTTGTAATTATTGTAATATTGTCTTTTTAATGTATTATTTTATTACTGTATTATTACTTTAACAACATATTAATTAATATTTTATAAATGTACTAATTAATTAAATTAATACATTACAATATGCATTAATGTATTTATGTCATTCATAGTCATGACCATAAGAAACCACGATCATGATCAAAGCCATGGTCATTTTCAATAAATGCATTAATACTTTAATACTTTGATAATATGTTATTAATGTATTACTATTTTAATAATGTATTTTTAAGGTAATCCAATATGGTATCATTCTGGGATGTTTCAAGGAGGAGTTTTGAACTACCCTACATATCATAAGGAACTCTGTTCCTTGGTTCAAGTTGTTAAAAAGTTGAAGCACTATCTGATGGGGAAGGGCACCCTTGTCCACACATATCACTATCCATTTTAGTGTTTGTAGACCTCGAGTAAGCTTTAGCAAACTAGACATTACAAGTGGATGGGGTTATTGTAGAAGTTTAATCTAGTCATCAAGTATAAGAACATAAGTGCTAATAAGTTGGAATACATTATTTCAAGGCCACCCACATCCAATATCACATCTTTGGGAACTCTTATGCACCTGTAGCATTTTACCCATGATGCATACAAAGAGACAGGCATAGAATATGGGTACTTCAAGGAGGTGTTTTAGTAGGTACAAGGCCAAATTCATGTATAAGGAGGTGAAATTAAGGTTGACTATCATCTCCAGAATGGGATACTCTACAAGGTAGACAAGCTCTACATTCCTAAAGGTGGAGGATTTTATCTTGTCAGATAGGTTGATGCCTCCAAGGTTGCAAGACATTTTGGTGTTGGGAAGACAATTTCTAACTTAAAAAGGTATGTGTACTAGCCTAGAATGCAAGAATATGTAGCACGATATATTAGAGGAATAATACTTTTTTGTACTAGCAAACCTAGTAATATAAAGCAAGGTCTATACCATCCATTCAATGTATCCACTTAACCTTAGGAAAAAATTTCCATGGATTTTATGAGTGGTTTACCAATGACTCGGAAGGGACATGACTATATTTTTTTCGTAGTGTTGTGACAAACAACAACCCCTTAGATTTTTATAAAGGAATCCCATTAAATTTTGGAAAACATTGCTTTTAGTTACTTTTGATTTTATTTCTCTTAGTTTGAAGAGATGATGTTATGGTCTCTTGGATCATTGTACTTTATGCATTTGTGACCTTAATGAATTCCTTACATGATTATACTTTTTTCAAGCCTTTGTTTTGGTTTTTCTTTTAATTTGATTAGGAAATTAATGTATTAAAATAAAAAAATAAAAATTGTTGTAGTCATAATTATCTAAAAGAAAGGAAATTAATGCATTAAAATTAAAAAAAAGATTGTTGTAGCCATAATTATCTAAAAGAAATAGAGTTGTGATTTATTACCTATTTATTCCTAAACCAAATTTAAAAAAAAAAATCCAAATTAAAAAAGTTAAATAAAAAAAAAGGATTTCCATATTTCAAATTTTTAAATTTACTACATTTTTTTTTTTTATTCACGAAACAAGTAAATATTTTTTAAGCTATAGTTATATTTGATTAGATTCTTAAAATATGGAAATTTTTTAAATGGGTACTATCAATGAAAATGGAATTAAAACTCTATTTATATTCAAAGACTACACATTGAAATAAATATGATGACATTACTAATTTAAAGTAAAACCAAATCTCCCCCAGGGTAGCTCAATTGGAAAGTGCCATGAAAATGAAGTTCCATGAGGTTTCGAGTTCAACTCCCCCCGATTTACAATGTGTGCCGCGTAAGGGGCCTCGTGGGCACACCTGGAGGTTATAGTGGTAGAAGATGGATAACACGTCCACGTGTAACGCGAGCATGTGCCCAACTAGTTGTTGATTCCACTAGACATAAAAAAAAAAAAAAAGAAAAACCAAATCTAGCCTCCAGGGGGAAGCTTAATTAGCAGGTGTCGTGATAAAAAGTAAAACCAAATCTAGCCTCCAGGGGGAAGCTTAATTAGCAGGTGTCGTGATATGAAGTGTTATATTCGATGAGGTTTTGAGTTCAAATCCCCTTGATTTACCCTACCTACGATAGGGGCATTTGTATCTTGTTACTACTTGAGATAACCAAGTCTTATCAAAGAAGTTTTTTCAACCGAAGGCAACATGGATAATTTGTAGAGAATCAATTTCAAAAGAAATTGCATGGAAATATTTTGAGCACAGAGATCTAATTTTTCACAATCACAAAAAAATGATCAAGATTTAATATCACATGATTTTAATAACGTAAAATTCTAAGAGTTTGTTGATAGTTTTAAAACAACGATCATACCCTAACTCATATACTTTCTATTGTTTTATTGTTGACAAAGAATAAGTGGAGAATTGTTTTGCAGATCCAAGTATTGAAGGTGCAATATCTCCATTTTAATTAGTTAGTAGCTTTATTACATGTCTTCCATTTGCGGTCAAATCAACAGAGTCTGTTGATCGAGAAATGTATTGGTGGCCACCCATCTATTCCACTGGCTCAAAGAATAATTTTCCATTTTGGCTATCTTTTTACAGTTTTTTGGGCCCAAACTGATGGGGTCGTCTTAAGGCCCTAAACAATGTTTTTTTGGACTTTTGAGGGGCCAAGGGTTAATAATGACATGCCTTGTCCCTCAAGAAAAGTTTTACTTCTCGAATAGACCTTTCTGACGAGGTATGGAATGCCTCTAACAGAGATTGTATGCAAAATTTACGCCCTCGGGAAGTTGACATCTCAACTATCCCCATGAGGACCCACAAACATTTTGACGCTTCATCTTGAGGGGTTAGGGTTTTAGATGATTATGGTTTTCTCATTTATGATTTATGTTAAAAATGTCTTTCGATCCACATTGTAATCAACTTCTTGTCAATGAGCGTAACTCACACATCTCTTGTCAGAGATAAGCTACCACCATTCTAGCTAGCTTTTGTGTTTTTCCATTTTACAGTCTTTTGTATTTCAAATAGAAGTTAATAGAATCTTAGCTTTATTGTATTACTATGTTCCTTGCCATACCTCTGTGTATTTCTTTGTTATATTTATTCCTTCATATCATTGCCCAAAATAATTTGGATCATCGGCCCAACATCTTCGAGTTCATCAATTCCAAATTTACAGAGAAACTCAGAATATATATCAACCTGAATGATGCCAATATGAATTATGAGATCACAAATTTATTCGTTTTATTTTTTATTTTTACTTTAGTTTTTTTTTTTTTTTAGGATTCTTTTATTTTAGTTTATAATTATATTTTATTAATTCTACTTTAATATAGTTTCAATTTTAATTTTAGTTTGATTTCATTTTAGATTTGGAATTTTATTTGATTTTATAAGATTATTTTATTTAAATATATGATGGTTTTAATTATAGGTAATTTGGAGGATTTGAAACATAATCTTAAGGAGAACGAAAACAAGTTGATGACATTATAAAATAACCACACGAACACAAACTTTAGAATGGAGGGATTCCAAGTTTTGCAAGAAGGAAAACTCTTTTCATTGTTGTAAGGGCGGCACTTATTTTGTAGAATATTGTTTATCTTTTGGACCAGATCATAAAGATTTTTACTCTGTAATAATTTTGTGCATTGTTGTTCATATTTTAGTGTAGAATAAAGAGATTATTCAATCTTGTTTATTGTTTGTTTTAGATGAGTATAGTTGTTGATTTAGCACTCTTGTTTACATATGAATAGTGTATGTTTATTTAAAACTATTGTCAAGTTATCTAAGTTATCTTTGTAGAGTTGGGCAGAGTTAAATTAATATTGGATATTGTGTTCAAGACGATTTGTACATGTTAGTGGTTAGCGATTTATAGCATCATACTTTTCTTCGTTCTAATTATTGTTATTCTATGAGAACTATTTTTGTAGTATGACTGGTATCATTATCTTGAATACAATCATCGTGATTTGAATCCAAGTATATGCATACAAGGATCTGATAACTATTTATCAGATAATTGTATATGCATATCTACTTGAATAAATCACAAGTCATATGAATTGCTTCTTTGACTTGCTATCTCATTTTAATCTTAGGTTCAATTCTCGTCCATTCTCTTTTATCTTTCTCAACATAGTTACCAACTTAACTAGAACTCTCAAAGTTTTATTTTTTGGGGGGGTCACATTTTTTACCATGCTTTTAAAAATGGTGCTACCAGCACCCCCTCCCTTTTTAGGTGTTTTTCATCTATTTTCATTTTTTTTCTATTTTTTTTATTCAAGTGTATTTTTAGTCATTCAATCTTAAAAATATTTTTTACTATTTACTTTTTTGAAACTAATATTTGAAACTGAGATTTTTCTCTTCTTAATTAATTTATGGCTCCATATTTTTTAAATATAGTGGGAAATATCATTTTTAAATCATTTTTTACCTTGCCTTCAATACATAGAAAATCATTGTAGTTAAATAATGTAAATGTGTTGAACCTTCACACAATATATCTAGCTAGAAAATACCACACACATTTGTAGAGAGAAATTGAGAAAGAAGAAGAAAGAGAGAAAGAATGGAAAAATTTTCATTAACCTAAATGAATAATGAATAATTTACACAAGATATACTCTATATGACTCAATCAATGCACACTAGAGGAGAATCAATTCACCATAGTGGTGGTCTAGAGTGATCTGGACACACACCAATAGTTATGGGAGTGAAATGACACCTAGTCTACTCTCTTAGGAAGTTACGGGAGTGAACTGCCACCTAGCTGAGTTAACTAGTCAACCAATCTTTATTTAACTAACTCAACATATTGTATTGATGAGTCGATAAAGGAATCAAGGGTAATGAGACAGTTTGGTGATGATCAAAAGGAAAGTGCGCATTAGCATGGTGATGATCCCAATGTTCCATGGTGAAAAAACCAATGCAACATATAGACACAACTAAACTAGTCAAACATAAGTGTCAACTGAAGAGAATATTCTCCAGGTGGAATATTCTCCCCTAAAATATAGGAGACTGGATAATGACTAATTATAAGTAATAAACAATGAAAAACCTTAGAAAAAATAAATACTAGGTCTGTGTAAAGTAACTCCAACAGCCCCCGTGAACATCACTATGGTGAAAATAAAGAATGGGTCCTGGCAATGAGGCCATGTTAGGTACCCAAAAACCAAAGATACACTGAAAATAAAGTGAGGAAAGAGAGAAAACCTCATGCGAAAAACCCCCCATCAAGGTACAATGTATGTGAAAAGAAGAACTACATTTACTAGGCAAATGTGTCCTTCACTCGAAGACAACTTCACAAAGAATGGAACTTCTCCTCAGTGAAGGTCTTTGTGAAGATGTCTATTTTCTGTTCTAATGAAGGACATAACTGTAGGTCAATGATCCCCTCATGTACTAAGTCCTAGATGTAGTGCATGTGGATATCGATGTGCTTCTTCTGCTGCCTCTGAATTTGATCTCTATAGAACTTTAGAGTGATCCGGTGGTCACACTAGATGATGATCGACTGATGAAACTGAATGGCCAACTCAGTGAGAAAATTATGTAGACACATAGCCCAAATGGTTATGTTAACTACCCCTCTGTATTGTACCCCGACTGAAGATAGAGAAATGGAAGCTTGCTTATTTCTCGACCAAAAGATAGGCCCATAACCAAGACTAAGTGAGTAACCATATGTGGACTTGCAAAATGTGTTATTGCCAGCCTAGTTAGAATTAGTAAACCCAATGAGATATAATGTAGAGTCAACTGCATAATGAATCCCAAAGGTGATGGTTCCATGTATGTATTTAAGGATACGCTTTGCAACCTTCAAATATAGCTCATGTGTCTCCTGCATGAACTTGGAAACTATGCCAACTTCAAAGGAGAAGTCTAGTCTGGAGTGTGTGAGATACAATAAGATCCCCAATAGCTTTATGTATAGTTTGTTGTCAACCAATGAAGTGTCCCCGTCATCCTCAATTTTTACCCTTGATAGGAAAGGAGTCGAAGCAAACTTGCAGTCTATCATGTCAAATCTCTCAAGGTGGTCTCATGCATACTTGGCCTGAGAGAGTTTGATGCCTAATGCATCTTGACTGATATTGAGTCCAAGCAAGAAGTGTAGTAGACCCATGTCTTTCATCAAAAACCTGACATGTAGAATCCTCTTGACTGCAAAAATCGATGAAGTCGAGAAACCAATGATAAGGAAATCATCAACATACAGAACTAAGAGTAGAAGTGAATCAACCATCCTAAACATGTAGAAATTTAGGTGTAACTTACAATGTACAAAGTTATGTGACAATAGGTAGGAGTCCATCTTGGAATACCATTCCCTCAGAGCCTGCTTGAGGCCATAAATAGACTTCTTCAATCGACATACATACCAAAGATGATCCCTGGGGCTGCTCCATATAGATCTCCTCAGAGAGATCACCATGAAGAAATTCATTATTCACGTCGATATGATGGATTTACCATCCCTTGGTTGACGCAATGAAAAGTTCAAATCGTATGGAATCCATCTTCGCTACTCGAGCAAAGGTCTCATCATAGTCAATACCATGCACTTACTGAAAGCCTTTAGAAATAAGCTTGGCTTTATATCTGCTAATTTGTCCATCAGTTGTGCTCTTGGTCGTGTAGACCCATATTCATCTGACAAGTTTCCTTATAAAAGGGAGGGGAACTAGATCCCAAGTCTAGTTCTCAAGGAGGGAGTTGTACTCCTCCTTCATAGCAGATTCCCAAAAGGGATTTCGAACAGCCTCACCATAAGACTGTGGATCTGAAGACACAACCAAGAAAATATTCCTACAGGGAAATGGTTCAGTGGTAGTGAGTGAAATAGGAGGATCCTCGAAATCATATCAAGTCCTCCTAGTATTGGCTAGATCACTAATAAGATCCCCTGCATCCTGAAGAGTAGTCTGTGCCCACTTGGGCCTCTGCTTTAGCTCTGCAATTGCATCTAGATTCTCTGACTCTGCATATGAATGTACAGATTCTGTATATGAATCATTTGAGTCATATGAATAAGAACTCTCATATGAAGAAGAGTCAGCATGTGCATGTTCATCATCTCAGAAAGGTGGAAGAATGAAGGTGTCTGCATGCAGATGTTGAGGTACATGCAAGACACTTTCCTCGAATTGGAAACTTTAATCAATGATGAGTCGGTCCGAGGAAAGATCAATAAGTCTATATCCATTCACACCATCATAGTATCCAACAAAAATACACTCAGTGCTCTGTGGATCAAGTGCCTTCCTCTTTTAAGAGGGAATCTGGGCCCATGCACGTGAACTGGAAATACAAAAGTGTGTCACTTCCAGTTTGAGGCCGCTCCAAGCCTTGTAGGGGGTCTTATCCTTGATAGATCTATGGGGATATATGTTTTGGATGTATGTTGCACAATTAATTGCTTCGGCCCATAGTCTCTATGGTAGTGACCTTGCATGCAACATACAAGATGCCATCTCTTTTAGCAATCTATTTTTCCATTTAACAACTTCGTTTTGTTGCAGACTATAGGGAAATGTGTGCTGCAACTGAATCTTTGGTGCATGAAAAAGATTATGGATGTCATGATTGACATACTCTCCCCCGTTATTAGTTTGAAGGAATTTTATTTTATTTTTGGACTCTATCTCAACTAGGTCTTTGAAATCTTTGAGGTGTTGAAAGACCTCAGAATTTTTCCTGAGAAAGTAAATCCATGTGAAACGTGAGAAATCATCAACAAAAATGAGAACAAACCTTGTTTTTTTTATAGAAGGATGCGGAAAAGGACCCATGAGGTCACTATGGATCAGATCTAAAGGTGCAGAATCTCTCTGAGAATTTCCTTTGTTGAATTTCTCTTAAGGGTGTTTTCCAGGAACACATCCCTCACATACTCCCTTGGAGAAATGGATGTCTCGTAGACCATCAACCAATATTTTCTTGCTAATTTGTTGCATATATATGAAATTCAAATTTCAAAACCTTTCGTGCCATATCCTACTACTTTTATCAACATGGGTAGGCGGTAAAGCAGAATCTCGTTCAATAAATTCAAAAAATGTATACAATCTAGATTGATGATTTACCTCACTGGTAGCAACCCTCGAGTTGGTTTTCATGTCAGAGATGTCCACTGCATTTGGTGTGAATATGACTTTATTTCCGGTGTGGAATTCGTCATCTCATACATGAAGAGAAGGTTGACGAAAATTTTGGGAATGTCCAACACATTCTCGAAGCTTCCGTTGGTGAGTTCAGTCCTTCCTTTTGTAGTGACTTCGACTGAAGAGTTGTCCCCCATCAGAATAGGAAGACCTTTACGTGCATCTAATGAAGAAAATACTAGTTTTGTGGTAGCCATGTGATGTGATGCTGATGAATCTACGATCCAAGCATCGAGAGAGGAGTTGATGGCAATCAAGGCATGGCTAGAATTTCCTTTCTTAGGATTCTGATATTCTGGCTTCTTCTTGGCACCCTCGGGGATGTGAATCTAAGGCTGTTTTGCTGAAGTATTTGAGTCATTAGATCTATTTTTTTCTGCATGCATTCAGATTCTGGATGGAATCCTTTATGGTAGTATAATCATTTCTCCACTTTTCTTCCATTTCCCCCTTTGGATCTAGAGGCATCGATAAAGGGTTTTGTGTACCCTTGCTTCTTCGGATGTGCATACACTTTTCTTTTTTCTTTATATTTATATTTATTATATTGATGTATTTCATCTTGCACGGTAAGTGCATGCACCTTTGGGTCTTTGATTTTTCCCATGCTGATGAGCTTGGTTTGCTATTGTGTTAGGGATTCGATAAAGTCCTCAAGAGAAGGCATCTTCCAGGTGGCTCCATAGACGAATCTGACAGAAGGGAATGTGGAAAAAAACACAGAGAATTCATGACCAAGTTTGGAGAGAATGGTGAGAACTATTTGCTTCTTCTCCTTACATTTATCAACCCCACAAGCTTTGATTTGCGATAGTAAATCCTTGAATTTTGTAAATAAATCTTGGATATTTTCGAATCCTTTTGGATCCAATGTGAGAAATTCCACCTCCATCATGTGTCCCCTCATCTCATCCTATTTTGCAAAGATCCCTTCCAAGGTGGTCCAAGATTCATTGGGAGTCTTAAAGGAAGATATGTGAAAAAGGAGACCGGGAGAAATAAGATGGCAAATTGTTCTTAATGCTTCATGCATTTGATTTAAATACTTGGATTTTTCTATGGCTGATGTCGGTTATGTTTCTGTATTCAAGGTTAATGTATACTATTCTCTGGTTTGGAGATGTATGACTATTTTCTCCTTCCATGCAAAGTAATTGTAAGGTGTAAGAATTAATTCTTTTGGGAAATCCATCTTTCCACTATCTTCAATCTTTTGTACCTGCAAAAAAATTGGTGTAGCTTTTGCTTAGAAGTCCATGAGCTTTGATACCATGTAAATGTGTTGAGCCTGCACATAATAGATCTAGCTAGAAAATACCACACACATTTGGAGAGAGAAATTGAGAAAGAAGAAGCAAGAGAGAAAGAATGGAAGAATTCTCATTAACATGGAAGAATTCTCATTAACCATAATAAATAATGAATAATTTACACATGATATACTATGTATGACTCAATCAATGTGCACTGGAGGAGAACCAATGCGCCATAGTGGTGGTCTAGACTGAGGTGGACACACACCAACAGTTAAAGGAGTGGAATTCCACCTAGTCTAATCTTTGAGGTAGTTACTGTAGTGAACTGCCACCTAGCTGAGTTAACTAGTCAACTAGTGTTCAGGTAACCCACTCAACATAGTGTATTGAGGACTAGATCAAGGAATCAAGGGTAATGCACCATTTTGGTGATGATCCCAAGGAAATTACTCATTAGCATGGTGATGATCACAATGTTATATGGTGACAAAACCAATGCAGCATCTAGACTCAACTAAACTAGTCAAATTGAAGTGTCAACTGAAGAGAATATTCTCAAGGTGGAATAATCTCTCCTAAAATATAGGAGACTCAATAATGACTAATTATGACTAATAAACAAGGAAAAATCTTAGAGAAAAAAAAGGTGTGTGTGAAGTAACTCCAACAAATAACACTATTTTTTAATATTTAGCATATATATATATATATTTGATAAATTAAAAACTAAAAAAAAAGAAAAATATAAAAATTGAAATTAAAAAATAACTTTAAAAAGTTAAAAATAATTTTTTTATAATAAAACAAAAATCAAAGAAAAGGAAAAAAAAAAAAAAAAAAAATTAGATTTTTTTTTTAAAGTTTAAAAAATATTAAATTTTATAAAAAATAAAAATAAAAAAAATTAAAACTTTTAGTTTAACTATCTTATATATATAGTTTCCTGGATGGGGTGATAGATGGCCCTCAGCGAACGACAGGTGGCAACTTGCAGCAAAAAATGTTATTAACCCCAGGAGCCACTCTCCTTCCAATTTTGTTTGAATGACTCGCACTAAGCGATGAGTTATGGTAGTGTGTTGGGATATCCTTGCAGGTTTAATAGCCCCTTGCGTGAACTAGGTTGGGCATGCAAAGCTAGGTACCAGATCTAGCAAAGCTATCACCGCTACTTTCATAGCGACCATCCCTCTCAATTCGCAAGGCATTAGAAAGGCTAGTGCTCCTTAGTGCTCTCCCACTCTGCCACTTCTGCAAGCTCTTTTTCTCCTTAGATCTTTCTTTCTCTCGCACCTCTGGCCACTTGCCACTACTCCTTCATTGATCTTCCTTCAAAGTCCCACCCAAAATTCCTACTCCATGCAAAGAGAGAGGGGAAAATATAGAAGGGTGTCATTATATTACAACGCCCTTTCAAGACGCAACAAGCTTGAACCCTTTAAGATTTCTCTAATTACCACAAGCACTCTCGACCCATTCCAAAATTGGATAGAACCATCTCTATATCTCTTGCCATCCCCTTCCAATCCTACAATGGACTTCGACAGTTTCCCCGTTAAAGAGAAAATTCTTTGTCCTAAGGAGCATAATCCTCTTCTGAGTTTCCATCCTGAAATCGCCCCTCTTAGAGTCCGCACACAGGTTCACAGTTTTGATACTCGTGGATGTATTGTGGAGGAAGAAATTCCTCCTAGCTCGCATATGGAAAACAAACCAACGACTATGGATACAGATTCGACTATGGATAATGATTTGGAGGAGGAGCCGCCTCATCTCTCCCCTCGTCCACTCCCGGATGAACATCTTCAACTCATTTTTGAAATGCGGTAGAATCTTGATGACCAGACACACATTCAATGAATTCTTGTCCAGTGAATGGACCTCATGTTTGAAGCCATGACTGAAGCTCCAACAAACAAGAAGTGCCCGACTTGTGGCCAAAAGTTCATCCGAGCTTACAACATTCATGGCAGTTCGAGTTCGCATATGGATTAGCTCTGCGAGGTTTATGTTCTCCTTTTGGTTTTGTTACTTATGAAAAGATTGGCAAACTCCTTGCCTCAAGATATATGTTAGTCGGTCATGGTTACTCATTAGTCGGTCACGACGACAAGTTTTGTTAATTAGTCATTTTTACTGTTTTGCTCAAACAATTACAATTTTTTTGAAGGCCACCTATCGTGGTTTCCCTGCTATCATTGTGGCATGACAGTTGGCACACTATAGACATTGTAATGACACACAATGCTCATAATATATAGATCCTTTTATTAAAAAAAAATATTATATATATAGTTATATTATAGATAACTATATTATATTATATATATGGTCCTCATACCTCCACCCATTTCATATATATATCATAGTTATATATAACTATAATTATATAATTATATTCAATGTAAGTGGAAGTTAATCATCATCATATATAAAATTATATATAGAATGATAATTTTTTTTTTTATTTGTTATGAAATTTGTATTTTGATTTTAAAAAAAATTAATATAAAATTTTAGGGGTAGAGGTTTTTGTATTTTTTTATATTTTAGATCTCCTTTTTAAAATATTTTTAAATTTATTTTTTTTATTTTTATTTTTTGGTTTTTTTTAAGACTATTTTGTTGTTTTGCTTTTTATGTTTTTGATAATATTTGAATTTTGAATATATATTTTTTAAAATTATTATTTTCTGAGAAATTTTAAATTCTTTTCATTTAGTTTTACTTTTCATTTCTTTTAGGAAATGTCTTGCCAAAGACTTCCCCGTTTTAGCACAGAGTCATTAAACTTTCATAAAATAAACAATTAGACACGGTGTTTGTACAAGTCATATGATACTCTGAAGTTGCTGCTTATAAAGAGGATAAATAAAAGCATTTAATCTGTACATACTCTTCGATGTTTTCCACAACCTCTATTATCAATATGTTCATCCGATTTAGTTTTTCAATGATCACAAGTGGAAATCTCACAAACCATTACGTTAAATGAAACTTTTATTTTCCAATTGCAAAGCGATCCATGATGCGAACACCCATGAATCTGGAATTTCAGTCTATCTTTCTGAATTCGGAATACATAAACCAAGTTCAGAATGAACTTCATTAAATAAAACCAGTCCTCATTAAATAATTTCGAACCTGCCTAAGATCTCTGCCTTTGAGAGTTCTCCCAATGCCTTCGTACACCGAGAACGAAATTATTTCGCTTCGTGCAAGCTGCCTGGCAACGAGCTCACGAGGATCCTATCAAAATCCGTGCCATGACCGTCTTCATTATCATCACTGTCATCATCAACTATGCCTTGACGTCTCCAGTAATTGTCATTCTTCTTCTCCTCCCATACCATCTGAGACCAGTCAGGAATATTCACAGGTGCAGACTGATATCTCATTGTCCTCCTATTATTCTCTTCATGGCAACACTCCTTCCTAGGAATTTTCGCTGATCTCCTAATGGAATTATTATTCCCTTCCTTAACAGTTAACAAAATGGAGAGCAGTCATTGCAACGCATTCACACACAATAATAAGTTAACAAAATGGAGAGCAGTCATTGCAACGCATTCACACACAATAATAATTTTTATTACTTTGAATCTCAATTACAACACATATATATAGTTGGATTCAGATCTAATCGATTCCATACTTGGAGGGAGTGGTTGAGAGAATATCTCAACAACTCCAACAAACCAAAACCAACTCCAAATTAATCATTAATTCTAACACCTTCCCTTAATGAATACATTACAAATAAACCACTTAATTCTCAAATTACAACATATATCTTTGTCTGATCTGGTCTTCATCAGCACTCTCACCCACTCTGAAATCTCCCGGTTTACGCTCTTTCTTCTCCACAACTTCGAGCTTCCCTCTCGACCCATTTAAGATAAAAACACTTCTGACTATCTTTGATGAATTTGTAGGATCAAAGATTCTTGACACCCTCGAAGAAGAGTCTAGATACTAAACCACCTTATTGAAATACTTCCATCTGTGAAATAACCCCGAAGAATAAATTTCAACAAGTTTGTAGGAAAGTACTCTAGTTACGGAATGTATTCAGCAATCAATCCTCCAAAATGACCTTCTTTTTACAAATACACACCACAATAATCCTGCATATATTTAATCTCCAAGCAACAATGAAAAATTTATTCTTTATAGAAAATTCACTGCAGACTTCTATCCCACGCAGTCACACAAAATTTCAGAAGATCTCTATTGGACGGTGGGCAGGCAGTTCTGCCACAGTTGCATCAATTCACTGTCTTCAAGTGATGGCTTCCCTCTCTTCTTTCACCGCTAGGATCCTTTTTCCTAAAGGTTTCATCGTTGATGGAGCGCTGACAGCGATTTTGACAGCAGCAGATTCGTCTGGGACGATGGCTCTTCCACGGCCGTGTATATCCTTCAACAACCTCGCTCACACATGCATACTTCACGGATCTGACAGTCTAAGCGGATTTCTCTCTTCATACACGATTCTCCAGCTACATCGGCAACAATTTTCTTTTAAATGATACAGTGATTTTTCCTTTGACGAAGACAGCTCCTGCAAAACAAAAATAAAAACACAACTAGACTAATATAGATGTATAGAGAATGAGCAACACAACTCTCACATATACCCGGGCACTCCCCTGAGGGATTAAGCCAAGCCAAGCTCTGATACCAAGTTAACAAAATGGAGAGCA
>CBVK0102036715.1:0-12170 GCA_900067695.1 Picea abies
AAGAGAGGCGAGCTCCCTCAAGGAGCCAAGTCGCTCCACATGAGAGGACTCATTCTGTCTTGAGGTGATTTTGTGGACAAAGTTGGGGTGACCTTCTTTGGGTTGAGTTTGGGGAAGTGTTGTCGCAAGTCTAAGGGAGGCATGCTATGAAACAGAACCGCAGGTCTATGCGAAGTCTTGTGACAAAGAAGAGATGGTGAGTATGTGGTGCACACACATTTGGGGTGCTTCGTAGGAGTCGTGAAAGTTGCTATGATGAATGAGTCTTGGTGTGACGAATTTGTGAATGAGTGTCTTGGTGAGGTGAGGTGACTCTTCCCATGTTGTAAACCGAGTCAAATGCTCATATTGTAATTATTTCGCAATAATAAGACTTAATCGGGTGTTGAGCACATTTTTCACTACCCGCACTATATATGTGTGTCTCTTGTTTGTTTCAAAAGTGTTCTCTTCGTTTCATGGATGTATGCTTAAATGACTAAGTGTTAAGATTGTTAACAAATTGTCTAAATATACAAGAGTTGCACTAGAGTAGGAGTGTGATTCGCTCATAGCCTAGAACGGAGTATGGGTATGTTGTAGGTGAAGAGGTGTAGTCCGGAAGAAGTATCATTGGTGTTGTCAAGCAGCCAAGTGAGAAACGTCGCGGTTTCACATGCCCTCAAGAGGTGCACGATCACAAGATTCGAGCAGCCATACTATGGGGGCGTGACTTTGCCCACAACCAAGATTTAATGAGTTTTCATTGCAACGAAAGCTTTAGTCATACTATATGAATTATTGGAAATTATTCTAGGTACCCAGGGTGTGTGAGTGTGGGTACAGGTGTTAGTGAAAGTACAACTAAATTTTGAAATTTGGGTGCAGCCATGTGCAGGAAGGATGCATTACTTCTATATATATCTACCTATTAACTTATAATTGTAAAATATAAGAATGTAGAAGTGTGAAAGTTACAATTAAAATGTAAAACAATATGAAGTTTAACATTCATGATTTAATTTTCAATGATTTAAATTTCAATATTTTAGAGATAACTTTAGATTTATAGATAAATACAAAACTTACTCAATGGATTTATAGAGAAATACAAAACTTACTCAATGGCATTTACTCATGAGACAAACCACTAATGGTTGGTCATTCATTAGCAATGCCAACAATGAAGAACTCATTTACTCATGAGACATAGATCACTAATGGTTGGTCACTCATTAGCAATGCCAACACTGAATCCTTCTTCATGTACTTCATCTTCAATCAAAATTCTAAACTCATTACTTTCAAGTTGTGGGTTATTTGTTGGGTTTGTAACTATAAGAAACTCTACAAGGCTATCTAATTAGGTCTCATTATCCACACATATACTATCATGATGTGAATTAGTCTCATTTCTTAAAATGACCTTTGTTTTCCAAGCAAGAAGATGATGGGTATTTTGAATGTAAACCAAGTTTTTTGCATCTTATATCCCAATTGGTTTCTCTTCACTAAATCATAAATGAATAAAACGTGATCCTCTCGCACACTAAGGAAATGGCTAGTTGTGAAAGTAACCATATGGCAAATGATTGTATCTCTTGGGAATGCACACCATGAATTTGCCACCAATCTATCAGATCTTTTCCATGATGCTTATCACACAAAGCCTCATTTGTGTTAGAATCACATCACTCACATGAAAATGATGCAAAAATTAAGCTAAGATGAGGAATGCTTCTATTGAATCTGGTCATAAATCTTCTTTATTGATGTCATAAATCCCTTCATGACCTCTTTCTCACTTGAAGGAGGCATCTTCTTTGTTTATTCGATACCATGTCATTTTGGAGTCAAGGGCCGTAACAAGAAGGATAGAGTTTGAATGATATCATTCCTATATGCAAATCAGATGATAATGACTGCACTGATTAAGTGATGGATGTTGGAACATGAACCAAAATGAAAGCAAAGAATGAATAAAATGCACACAAAGAAAATTAGAAAATGTATTAGAAAGTGATAGTGTTTTCATTACTGTGTAAATGTTCTATGCAATGATCTATGATAGAGAGAGCAAGAAAGACAAAATCACTAAACATTCTATGTTTTATGCTCTATGTTCTACTTCATATCATACATGGTATATAGAAGAATAAGAATACATTTTCATTACAAGAATAGCCATTTAGTTTATTAAGAAGGTTGCTTACGTCGATTGGGCTTCCATAACAAACCTAGCTCTAGGCATGCACACAATGTTGAAACTTGACATGCATGGGCTCTAGGCATGCACACAATGTTGGAACTTGACATGCATGGGCTCTAGATCTTGGTGCTTATAGTTCTTCCTGCACCAAATGCTATAGAGGTTTCAGAGGTTTCAGGGTGCTACCCCTCAATCCTGCCCATCATCAACAATGGGATACCCATAGGGGTACTTGCCCCCTTGGACTCTGCACGGAGCACCACCTCTTGACCTCGTAGGAGATTTAGGGACGAAGGTTGGCCTCGCTGGAGGAGGCCAACACAAGATATGGGTGCTTTCCAACGCATATGAGATTATGCATTGAACCCTTGTGGTTGTGCTCAAATCATCAAAACCCATAGTTACAAGCATGTATGCATATAACCACACAGGATGACCTCGTGGCAACCTACTAGAGTGTGCATGGTTACCCTTGTACACGCTTGTATGTCTTTTTACTATGAGGTTCGACCCCCATACCTAGTGATCCGAAATGGATCATTATATAATTTGTCATCTATCTTGGTACTTTTTGGGTGGAAAAATTGGAGGAATTGGCTTGCAAGGCCCATTTTAGTGGCAGGTCCTAGTTTGGAGATTTCGGGTTTAAAACCTTCCAAAGCCAATTTGAGACATTAAACAACCATTTTTTTGGTCAAAACTACGAGAGAAGAGCTTACAACATTTCGGCATTGTTCTACACACCGAGAGTTTTCCAACAATTCAAAAATCACTTCAATTGGAACTCATATGTGGAAGTTATGCCTCCCGCAAGTTTACCTACCTTGTTGATCACAATGGTACCGAGTGGATGCCACATCAACGTCCATTACTCAGACGTGGGGCTAGTCACGTGGACTTTCAAGAAGATTATAAAGGGTCCAAAACCTTAACATTAATTGAGGGTTGAGGCATGCAAAAACCCTAACCCTAACCCTAGACAACTATTGAGCTATGTTAAATATTGGGCTGCTAGAAAGATAAGGGGTTCCATTCTTTTAGCATTGTACTTGTTCCATAATTGAGTAGAGCACCTAGGAGTGGGATTTGAGAGAATAACATAGTTAGGAGATTCTGTAGCATCCATTCAGGCCTCGATGTCAGAGGCAACTCCATATCGAATGCCACTTTCTTTGTACTTGTGTTTCATAATTGAAGAAAAACGCACAAAGCATAGGCCTCACCTTCTAAATGGGTTTTTTCACGTATCGGGTTTCCTAAGACACATTTTGGTTTCATTTGTGTGGATGGTTTGTTCATTTGTTTGTTTTTTTATTTTCGTATTTTGGTTATTTTTGTAAATTCCCACACTAAGCTAATAATAATAAATCTGAGACCTAAGGCAATAAACTGCATAATAAAAGATTTCAGGATATTACAAGATATGTTGTGACGAACCATTCAAGTGGAATATCCACAACAGTTTACAGATCACCTAGGGGTGTACATGCAGGTATGTCTTACTACTACGAGGCTCGACCCCCATACCTAGGGGTCACTAGGCATAATAACAAGTCGATCTACTTAAAATTACAAACTCAACACCCCTATGACAAACAAGGGATGTCCTTGTCATAGGGTACAGTGGACACACAAAATTATGTTGAGTAGATGCAAGGCAAGAGATTGGGGATCATCATCCTGCACTTAGGTGCAGGGTAGAAGCTCCCAGTTGTGAATCTGGTGCAAGTGCATGAACCCGAGGAATGGTGCATGCACCCTTGTACTCAAGAATTAATTTAAAAATAGCCAGATTATAAGATGCAGCCTTCAGTCTGAAATAAGACAAGTTCCTGTATTCCAGGGCTTGCATACTTCTCCCTCTGAAGTAGCATACAAATATTGTGAGATGATTTCCTGGTTCACTCTTTGCATCTCGTGAAAATATGCAAAAGTGCATCTTTAAACATTACGAAGTCCTGAACAAAACTTGAAGGACGATACCTTTAAGAAGCATATCTAAAATTGCTGAAACATGACAAGCCAAAATTTACACTCTTTCTAGATCAAATCAGTTAAGAGAATGGAATGCAGAGTTCACACCTGCCCCCTAGTAAAAGACACTACAAACCGTATGAAAAGAGATAACATTGCAAATCAACAAATATGCAAATAAAACCAGACAAAAGGCTATGACAGGAAAACCATCCCCTTCCATAGAGCATGGAATGCACATAGCTAAATACTTGCACCTATGCAAAAGGTAAATTAATAATTAGTTTTCATCATAGAAGCTTGGGATGGACACAGTAAAACACTTGCACAAAGGAAAAAACAATCAAACCAATTATTCTCATTACAAGATTGCAGTGAAGCAAAGAATCTCCAAGTGAGCAGTATAATTTACAGAAATGACTACTACTTCCCAAATTCACCAGGACAGAAAACGATGAACAAAATGTCACAGGGAAAGAAATGCAATTTGAAAAGTCAAATCAATACATCTTATTTGAAACCAGCATTGCAGCTTAATATAATTTAGTCCCCTGATTTTAAAATTCTAAAATATGATACAAATGCCACTAACATTATTGCACTGAGAGAATCGAGTTGTGCAGAGAGAAGTGAAGGACACTCTGCAGCCCAGTATGGATGACATGTGTAACATGTGTAATTGTAAACCAAAATGAAAAAAGTTGATTTCCGTAATGTAAAAATAAAAATAAAAAACAGGGCCATTAATTGCCCTAATGTTAAAATTATGTATGTAATAATAAACTCAGCTTTTGAACACCTACAGATTTGCACCTTGGTTTCTTTTTTATCCCTCTCAGTGCTTAATAGATCCGGGGTTAAGATGAATGAGAATCCAAACAATGGGTGAGCTGACAGTTCCCAATCCGTTTATCAAGAGAGTGCCTAACTAACACAGGCATGTCAATATCCTTATCTATCATTTGTACCAAAACTCAATGAAGAAGAAATTGGCTGTTATCGGCCAACTTAGTGCATCAAGAGCATGAAAGCTTCATTATTCCTTTCATCTTCATATTCATATCCAAGTGTGCTTATTCGTGCTGCGAACTCTTCTTTGTCTTTTTCTGGAACTTGTATGCCAACCAATACATTGGCCCCCATTTCACCCTGCATAAGAAAAATATTAACAGTAAAGATAAGATGAGAAAATTATCAATTTTATTAATATCCAACAAATGAAAAAAGGAAGGTCAATGAGCCTAGAAAATACAATCAGTGAAAGCAATCTGTAGGGATGCCCTAAGCTACCCCGAAAGCATAAAGCAAAATATAACATGATCAGCAAGAAAACATGAATAGAATATTTAATATTAGAGTGTATAGAAAGATTGCATCAAGAATGAAATAACAAACAACAAAATAATTTAGAAAACCACGAGAACTTTCATATAGAATTGCAATTTCAAAGTTTCCAAGCCTGTCAAATGGCCTTTGAAATAAAGCTTGTGGCACAGAATGTATTCACCTGAGCACGGTAATGGAATAAGCTTATATTCCAACGTGGACTGAATGTGTCTAAAAACTTCATCAGTGCACCAGGTCTTTCAGGAAAGACAAATCTGCAAAGAAGCTCATCTTCAACATTTGAACGGCCTCCCATCTGCACAATGATTCATAAACAATCAATTAAGAAAACAATAATTGACTTTCCAATGATGCAAAGTGTAGAGGTGGAATAAGAAACCCACAAAAGATGGTGTGCAGACCAAAAGTGCCCCAAAGACAATAAGCAAAGAAGTGGTAGCTGAACCGATGCTGGGTATTACTGAGAAGTTGAGAGCATAGAAGCTCTTATGAGAGTAACTGAAACAACTCCAGTATAAGAGTTAAAATCGACCATATAGAAAGTAGGAGTTTTGGTAGAATTTAGAAGAAGATTCCTGCTCATAAATCCAGCAAGGGACCTTGGATAAGCCAATCTGTAATTGGCTAAGGGAATCTGCAGACGGACACTTCAATGATCTACAAATCTAGAAATTCTGTAAAAATGTACCTGAGGTGAAACCCATGGACATTCACTTAGAATGTACAAAGCGTAAAGGAATCTAATCACAACTAAAACTGTTTCTGCAATTCTAATGTCCCAATGATTTCTCATGATTCCATTCAGATGAATCTGGCACTGAACATGCAGGCATTCACCAAACAATAACATGTTCCTTCCTCAGACCATAACATTTTGCCTGGCAACAGTTCCTCTTAGCAGATTCTTATCTCCTATCAGACTTCAAGCACTTCCCAAGCATAGCTGTCTGTTTCGTGAGCTCCTTCAATCACCTCAGTGGTTGTCTCCCCTTCTTCTATGTCTGCAGATATGAGTGTTGGCCCCTCCTTGAAGGCCCGAGACTAAGGGAAGGCATTCTCTGAGTCTTCTGCTTCTTGTCTGGATTCTCTGACTTGCATTGCTAAATTTTGTCCGACTCGGGTTGTCTCTGCAGCTCCTACATAAGCAAATTGTGAAACCAAGTGCCTGGGAAAGAGACTTCTACAGTTCCCTCTTCTCCCCAGGTTACTCAGTTGACAGGTAGAAGTCTTATGTAATCACCTATGCCAAGTTTCTCTTTTTTCTCTTCCTCTTCTGAAATTTATTTGAAATTGTCTAGTGCAGAAGAGGCAGAGAAGGTAGGCTCTATCATTAATGGTGAACCAAGATGAAACCATTCCTAATACCATCCTCTGTAATCTGCATATTCTACTTTTAGAGCTTTATTCTCAGCTTCCAAAGCCTCCATTCTAGACTCCAACTCTGTTACCCTATCTTTAGTTGCTAAACCAGAGGCTAGACCTAGATCAACTATATTAGGTTCCTTCATCTCACTAAGATTCAATTCTACTTTCTTGGTTTCTGTCACTACTGAAGGCAATTTACATTTTCCATTTGGTGTCTTAACCTTTGTTGATTTTGTTAACACCAGATTTGCCTACACAAATTTGGGCATTATGTTCCAGCATATGTTTGTGGGTACTATATAGGGTGAGCTAAACATTACAGAGTTCACCATTCAGCATCGATAGTTCGTGAACATTATACAAGGTGAACTCAACATTACAGAGTTCATCATTCGGCATCGACAGCTCGAGAGTACCTTGCCATATAGGTTCCTTGTTGCAGAGCTTTACTCCAGCCCAACCTTGTTCCAGAGTTGCAATGTATGAGTTTCGGGGTTATTCAGAGATTAGTATTACAGGGGGGCAGTGCATGTTGTTCTCCAAAGTGCATACCATTCTAGTCCCAAAATGTATTGTAGTTGCCTTGGGGTTTCACCTTCCCTGTCCCTTGGGCACAACTGGTGATTTGGGATCCTTTCTAAAAGTTGTCTCTAGTAAAAGAAGACTAATATGAACAATAGGTGTTTCTTGTAGGCTTCTAACAATCGCAATCTTTGAGTTTTGATACAAGGGATGCTACAAAAGGGATTCCAAATGGTTGACTAACAAGGGGTACTACAATGTGCTCATATATTTTGAAAAAAGGAATAAACAACATTATATGCGATATCAATTGCTTAACTGGCAATGCATGCAAATGTCGGTTTCCCTACAAATCTAGGAGGTGCCAAGAGTAAAATGAACAGATTTCCCCCAAGTGCCCTCTCCTTTTTCTATAGTTGAAACTTGAAACTTGAAACTTCTTCCACATCATCATCTTCCTCATCTTCTGCTTCAAGTTGTGCATTGGGTATATTATCTCTTTTTCATTGGGCTGTTACTCAATCTTTGATGTTCTTCATTATTTCTGCCTTCAAATGTCTCTCAACTCTCCAATCAAGGTCATGCCTAGATCTCTAAGCATAAGCTTGGAAAATCAAATATGGGTCATTATGATGCAAAGTCTCAATGCGGCCCAAATTGTGTCCCTCCAAGCCTTCAGCTACATTAAAGAAGTAATTTCTGTTTGTATCCATGGTTTTGTTGAAACTAAAAGTATAGTGACAACTGTGCTACCCGATGGATGCGAACAAAGTGTCTAGCAAACTCAAAAAGAACAAATCAATCATAAACACAATGTTGAGGAAGAAGGTAAAGTTGCAATGGTGACCCACAAAACTTGATGTAGGTATGTACTTCATCAACGAAATAATCAACCCAACCCTTGAGGAATTCCTTTCCTTTCTCTTAAGCCTATCTGGGGTCCAACCTATAATGTATGTTCTAATGAAAAACACAAACTTGTTCTGAACCTTATAAAAATTCACAGACTCTTGTTCTCTTAGATGTGCAGGGTACCAAAACTATATAGGGTGTTCTTCCTGTGATCCATGCTTAGTCTTTGGGAAACTAGTGTAATCGTTCTAGAAACAAAGCATTGCAATTAGATTAGTCGTAGAATGGAAATGTTGGGATTCTCTAAGTGATCTATCATGTTTGAAATAATGGCCCCCAGTGAAAAACAAGAAGATTGTTCCTCTCTAACAGTCTATGGATAATATAAATGAATTCACTAGGAAATATAGTAGTGTTGTATAATAACCAAGCTACGTCCATGTTGAATTGGATGAGAAGACCTATATCATAGTTCTTGACTGTGAAGCGAGGATCTTGGATCTTTCAATGGGTTTCTTCTCCAATGGTTCATTAACTCACACCCCCTTTTGAGCATTTTCAAATGTATGTCAAGATTTTTAGGTCATACCTCTTACCCCCAACTGCTAAACAATAAGCATAACATGGTACTGAAAGCCTCGAGAGTGAAAAGTTTGGAATTCTTACCTGATATCATGCAGGAATGAGGTGCCAATCTGATTCGCAAAACTTGGTGCACCATTGAACTATATCCTAACTATTGAACACGTATGGGCCACATACATATTTAACCAACCCAAAATCCCACTATAAATTTGATTGGTTCCTCCTCTATCTAGTATAATCCATTTGAACTTGGGGTCACACTTCCTTTGGCATTGTTGGTTTCAATGATGGACAATTCTCCCAATTTAGGTATGATTACAAGAATTAAAGACAAAATGGGAAAACGAGTGGAGATGGGCAGGCAACTTGAGCACGACATAATGGAAGACAAAGAGTTCAAGGAATCGAAAGAAATACAACATGAATGGATAGCAAAGTATAAAAGTTGGCAAAATGGTGAAGAAGGTGAAATCTTGTACCTTGTAGCTTGTCCGATGTCAAATCATTTGAATTTAAATGTTGAATCATTAGAATGATTTTGAATTTAAGGGCATTAAGTGCAATGGGCATGCATGAGTACAATCAATCACTGTATTGCGGTATTAGTGACCAATGCTACCCTACTACATGATCCAATAAAATCTAGCCACATGGCGAAGGATAGCCTTCATTATTCGAACCTCATGCCTTGGCCTTTTCCCTTGTTATCTTTTCCTCGATAGCCAAATTTTGTATTCTTGTCGTAAGAATATGCCAATATCACCCCACCATGTGGCAAGCTATGATTGGCTCATGCACTACTTAGATCTCATCAATTGTTGCACTAGTCATACTCACAGCCATGTCAAGTTGTACTATCGGTCCTTGTTACATCCATGGTTGGGTTATTGTTCTTGTTGGCATGCCACTTGTCATTTTGAATAGCACCAAGTGCCATCTCAATCTCCTTCCAAGCAAATCCTATATATATATAATCATACATATGTTCTTACGTTCATGAGACAATTCACAGGAACCAAGGAGTTGATGCATCCAACAATCACACATTTTTCCATTAGCTTCATTTCTCTTCTATCTCTACACACTTCTATGTTGGAGTGGCAGAGGATGTTTCTTTCAAATGAGTGGAATGCTTGTGTGTACAACACTAAAGAAGATGGGAAAGCCATAGCTTGATTTGTGAGACACAAAGAGAGTTTTTGGATTGGAGTGCAGGAGGTGTGTGCCATTAGCAAACCTTTGGTAAAGGTTCTTTGCTTGGTTGATGGTGACAAGCACAATGGGCTACTTGTATGACGACATGGATAGAGCCAAGGAAGCTATTCATTGGTACTATGAGGACAAGGGGGAGGAGGGATTCACCAAACAAGCCCACATATGGAGTTTGAATAATGAGCGATGGAACAATGCTCTCCATCACCCCATTCATCCAACAACGCTCTACCTCAACCCTGTGTTCTCTTACTCTTGTGGTTTTATATTTGATGTTGAGGGTATGGATGGATTCCTCCAATATGTTCATAGAATGGTGTTAACTACGATTGAACACTCATTGTCACCTGCAAGAGGTCACAGGTTTGGGAGATTCGGATTGCTACAGTTGTCGCTTCCTATAAGAGGTCACAGGTTTGGGAGATTAGGATCGCTACAACCATTGTCGCCAGCAAATGCAAACTATAATGTGCCAAAAAAATTGAACGTGCTCTAATCACTAAACCCTAGTGTTTTGGGCGTTCTAGTTCCATCCATGGATTCAGTCACAGGTGGGAGCAGCCCTCCTCCCCTCGTCTCAAAGGTTGACGCCTTTCGTGCCCTCATCTCCTCCATTGGGAAATCTACTAAAGCTCAACCTTTTCGATTTGTGAAAAAGATGGATGAAATTCCCAAAGTCCCGGTGCGTTCTTCCCAATGTCATAGCATGGATTTCAAACT
Organism: Picea abies; assembly: GCA_900067695.1. Lineage (NCBI taxonomy): Eukaryota > Viridiplantae > Streptophyta > Pinopsida > Pinales > Pinaceae > Picea > Picea abies. The sequence goes on from CBVK0102036715.1 coordinate 10,766, forward strand.
AGCTTCTCAAGGCTTGATAGGATAGTTCACCGAGCTATGGCAGGCTTGATAGGATAGTTCACCGAGCTATGGCCCTCTCTGAGAGCAATAGGCATCTGGATTGACAAGAGTTGGTGGCCATTAATCAAAAGAGGCATGTCGCCCACTTCTTCTATGGGAGAGGGTTTTACGTTTTTCTTTTTGAAACTAGGGAGGACCGTGATCTTAATTTTAGAAGTGGCCCTTACTTCCTTGTATCTAGAGGAATGTGCCTAAACAGGTAGACCCCGGACTTTAATCCTAAAAATGATATCTCTTCGACGGAACAAGGACATTATGAGGAGTATTGGCAATACCCTAGGTAAATATATTGACAAGTTTGAGTAGAGAGATGGGATGTTTTCCTATGTTAGACTATGTGTTAAAGTGGATCTTGAAAAAGGCCTTCTAGAGGCAATCCAACTTACCATGGATAATTGGAAGAATATCCAACCAGTCAACTATGAACAACTACCATTTAAATGCAAACAATGTCATGAATATGGGCACTTCACAAAATATTGCCCTGAAAATATTCCTCCAGAGCAAGGACAACAAGACAAAAATGATTAGTGGCAGCAAGTGAAGAAGAAGAAACCTACCAATAAACAAGTTGCTAACCCCTCTCAAGCCAAGCAAGTCCCCCCTCCTGCAACTAACTTAAAGCCCACTAGATCAGGGCATTCTTGCCTGCCAAACCCGCCCAAAGAATCGAGGAATAACAATGCAAGGAGTTCAGCTGCTAGTAACAAGAATCCAGAGATCAACCCCAACAAGAACAGGTATGAAGTTTTATATCAAGGTGAGAATGTACCAAGCATTGAAATGTTAGTGAAACCATCTTTGAATGCAAGGATCACTTTTGAAATGTCGATCTTGGAATAAAACTCAATCATAGATTCAAACAATGGGAATACAAGCCATACCTCAGATCATGAGGAAGAAATAGATCACTCCCTCTCCAATGCTCTCTACACTTCAGGGATTGGCACTAGGTCGCTTGATCCTCAACCCGTGGAAGGAGTTGAGGAAGAGGAAGGCAATGATCAGGAGATAGTTGAAGTCAAAACAACCAAGAAGGATGTAAGGAATCCACATAAAGATGTGAAAGAATTGTTGATATTATGGTAGTTGCGGGAGGTATTAACCTCCACGTGTAACCTTTGAGAAGACTAGAATATTTCGGGAAGAAAAAGAAACCCTAAAACGTTGGATAATAACCCCCTAAAACATTGGATAATAACCCTAGGAGACAAGTCGGCTCAAGAGAATATTTAATATTGAGTTAGTAGCCTCCAGAAAGAGAAGTCGGCCCAGTCAAGTGAGGTAGAGCAGTATAAATAGAGGATGCTAGAGGTCATTTGTCACTCTCACTCTCATAACTGCA
>CBVK0102036722.1:0-19431 GCA_900067695.1 Picea abies
GTCACCCAACCATAGGCCGAAGCCACCCTCCGAGCACCTTAACCTTGACTGAGAATTTCTCTGGAAGCAAACCCTAGGCTAGATAGCCAAACAAAGGGTAGCGCACCTTTCCCCAAGGATAGCGCATCACAAAAAGCTGATCAGATAGTCCAAACCCTAGCCAAGAGATAGTCCAAGCTCATACTGAAAACTAGTTGCTGCTGCACCTGCACCTGCAGCTCTCCTCCATATGTGCACACCAAACTGGGAACTGCAATTCTGAGATGCTGTCAAATGAGAACTAGCGCCATGTATTTATAGTGGTTCTGCCAAATTTGCTAGGGCCGACTTCTCCTTCTGGATATGTGTTTGTTCAGTATATTATTATTATTTCTGGCCGACTTCTTCTGTTGGAGGCTAATAACCTAATATTAATTATCTTCTTGAGCCAACAGGACTTCTAGGGTTATTAGCCAACTCATTAGGGTTTTCTCTTGCTTTCCGAAGTCTTCTATTCTCGTCAGGTTCACACGTGGAGGTAAATACCTCCCGCAGCTACCATAATATTAACACATCTAACCACTAGGGTAACCGCCCAACGTCGATCGACCTTACAGGTAACCGTGACTCTCGAATACCTTCGATCAGTTGCGACTATTAGGACCGACAATACTCCTAAGTCCCGAACTTCCGGAGCTCCGAAGCCAAAGGACTTAGGCTTAGCATGGGGTTCCTAGACGTTGGTCACATGGGTCCTTCTAACTCTCGCGAGTTAAACACAACTTCCTCATCGTGGATTTGCTAAGGACTTGGGCATAATATCCCGATCGCATAGCAAGCAGTCTGAAGGAGATATCCTCTTCAGACCGACAGGGTCAGATTGAAGCAATGCTTTCTATCCCAACCCTCCTATAGGTTTACGTCCCAAGACGCCTCGAAGGCTAAGTTGTGGCATATAGACGATCAATCAAAAGCATAAGTTCACAAGAAGACAAATGCATACACATAGCTTGACCAATCAATACAAAAACCATTTATAGACAAATAAATACATGCATTCATCCATTATTCCATTTCAATGCACAAAGTATGAAAACACTTATCAGAACCAGACGACGTGATGCGACTACTGAAAGGGGTGCCTCTTTCCACCCAATTATAGGCTCGGTCACTCCTAACAGATTTACCACTGGTCACCCCCGAGCTAGACCACGATGCTCTGAGATAGAATCCTTTCTTCCGGCTCAACGACAGTTAGAGACAAAGGTTACTCTCCTCCTCCCACAGGATCTTGGCAACAGGTTTCTCTATACCAAGCAAGGAGGCCTGCCTGAGTACTTCCTCAGTCACTCAGCACCCTCGTTTATCAACCTGTATCATGACCCTGCTAGCCACATCCTGCAACCAAAACATGTTCATTTTTTCGTTCTTCTTCGAACTTGAGAGCTTAGTCTCTCTTTTCTGCTTCTCTTCGCAGGTCTTCCTCTACCCACCACGCCTTCCTTTCTTTCCTTCCTCGGCAAGATTGCGTGTGGCCCAAATTCCCAATCTGTGGTCAGGTCTGAAAGCCTTACAGATGGGCGCTCTGCCCTATCCCCTCATTAACTCTTGAGGAGGTCTTCCCACCTAACAGCCTGACTATAATTCATTCCTGGGTCAGAGGACTGTTCTGGTCCTGAGCAATTAAATCCAGTAAGGTACTGGTTTGGTGGGGATTATCTCAACCATTCCTGGTTCCCCTCACCATCTCTTTCATAGCATCCATGGTATATCTTGGCAAACCCCCCTTTCAGCAGTTATGCAACACTTATCCATTTTCTCTTAATAACAGAAATTACATTCATTGACCTTTTATACAAAGGTTAATCAAATCAAACATTCACACATATCGAGTTTGCCATAGTCTCTTGGCCAAAATAGTTATATTTACAAACTGGGGGAAACATGGGTGTTACAATCCCGTCCCCTTTAAAGGAACATCGCCCTCGATGTTCTATCTGTCAATGTGCTATGTATATACAGAAGTAAACAAAAATGGATATGCCTGTCTCATGGCATCCTCCATTTCCCACGTAGCCTCATCTGGGCCGAAGTGTCTCCACTGCACCTTGACCTGTGCAATGGTTCGATTCCTGAGTGAGGTCTCCTTCCTGTCTAGTATGCATTGAGGTTCTGGCAGGAATTCTCCCTCCGGTTCCACCTGAATCACAAACCAGTCAATTATATGATTAGAATCATGTACATATTTCTTCAATAATGAAACATGGAAAACATTATGTGCTTTTACTAATGAAACATGGAAAACATTATGTGCCTTCACTATGGGAGGGAGTGCTAGCATATAGGCTACAGGTCCCACTCTATCTAAGATTTCAAAGGGTCCACAATACCAGGGTGCCAGCTTGGCACAAGCTCCCATTCTCAGGGAACTCTTCCTGGGTCTAATTCTGAGATTGACATGGTCTCTTGTCTTGAACTCTCTGGGAGTTCTCTTTCTGTCGACATAACTCTTATGTCTATCCTAAGCAGTTTTCAGATTTTGCTTAATCTGAATCACTTGTTGTTCTATTTCTTTCAGCATGTCGGGCCCGATTGTAATTCGATCCACTGGATTACTCCAGCTGATTGGAATCTTGCACTGTCTACCATAGAGGGCTTCAAAAGGGCTCATCTTCAATGACTCTTGATAACCGTTGTTGTAAGCAAATTCTATCAATGGCAGGTAGTCTTCCCACTTCTTAGGCTGATGCATTACATGCATCCTTAACATGTCTTTTAATATTTGGTTCACTCTTTATGTTTGTCCATCTGTTTAAGGGTGATAGGCTATGCTAAACAACAATTTAGTCTCAAAACCAGCCATTAAGGATTTCCAAAAGCTTGAAGTAAATTTTGTGTCTCTGTTAGATATAATCTCCCTGGGCATGCCATGCAGTCTGAATATCTCCTTCATGAAAATGTTGGCAATATCCATTGCCTTGCAAGTTGACTTGACCGAAAGGAAGTAAGCAGACTTGCTCAATTTGTCCACCACTACCATGATGGCATCATTCTGCTTGGTCGATTTTGGTAATTCGGTGATGAAATCTATGGAGATGGTTTTCCATTTCCATTTTGGAATTGGTAGAGGCTTTAACAACCCTGTTGGGTGCCGGTGTTCTGCCTTAACTTGTTGGCATTCTAGACACTTAGCTAGATAGTCAGCTATGATCTAGGCCAATAGAATTGTTTCCTAGTGGTTGTGATCATTTTCTGATAACCTGGATGACCGATATATGGTCTCTTGTGTAGTTCATCCATTATGAACCTCTTCAAGTCATCACAACTTGGAATATACAATCTGTTTATGTAGGTCAGCAAGCCTTCATCAAGCATCTGATAGCCTTCATACTTTAGCCCTGTGGGCTCTTGCTTTAGGTATGACATCACGGTCTTGAAAAATGCATCTGTTTCTTGTGCATTCCTGACTCTCTTCCTGACATTCATTTCACAGGTGCTTACCGCTGCCAGGTGAATCATTTTCACACTTTTGCTAAGGGTATCGACCACCCTATCTTCCTTTCCTTTGATGTGTTTGATTTCGAAATCAAACTCACTAAGAAGAGCCATCCACCTAGCTTGTCTAGCACTGAGTTTTGGTTGATCAAACAGGTGCCTCAACCCACAGTGGTCTGTCATAAGTACAAATCTCCTACCCAGGAGGTAATGCCTCCACATTTTTAAAGCATGCACTATGGCAACCAACTCTACATCACGGGTCACGTAATTGATTTCATGCTCATTCAATTTTTTGGATTTGTAGAAAATTACACGCCCTTCTTGCATAAGGACTCCTCTTAGTCCTTCCTTACAGGCGTCTGTACACACGAGGAAGTCATCATCAGGGTCTGCAATCTTTAGTACGAGTGCATGGGTTAGAAGGTATTTAAGTTCTTGCAATCTTTCTTCACATTCTATGTCCAAGTGAATTTAACCCTCTTTTTCTGAAGGGCAGTGATTGGACAACCAATCTTGGAAAATCCTTTTATGAACCTTCTATAGTATCCTGCTAAGCCCATAAAGGACATGATATCAGATACATCCTTTGGGGTAGGTCATTCCATGATAGATCTGATCTTGTCATGGTCTACTGCCACTCCTTCAGAAATAACATGGCCTAAGTAATGTACTTGCTTCTGGAAAAAGTCACACTTGCTAAACTTAGCGTAGAGTTGATGCTCTCTTGGTACTTGAAGCACTAATTTAAGAGGTTCTTCATGTTCCTCTTTGTTCCTGGAGTATATTAAGATATCATCAATGAAAACCAATACAAATCTGTCTAGGAATCTGTTGAGTACATTATTCATCAAGCACATAAAAGTGGCGAGGGCATTGGTCAATCCAAATGGCACCACCACAAATTCATAGGGACCATACCTTGTCCTGAAGGTTGTTTTGTGGATGTCTTCATCCTTGATTCGGACTTGATGGTATCCAGACCTTAAGTCAATCTTTGAGAAAATGGAAGCACCACTTAACTGGTCAAACAAGTCATCGATTCTTGGTAAGGGGTTCTTGTTCTTTATGGTTGTCTTATTGAGTTGTCTATAGTCTATGCACAGTCAGAGTGTGCCATCTTTCTTTTTCACAAACAAGGCGAGTGCTCCCCATGGAAACATGTTGGGTCGGATGTAGCCTTTGTCCATCATCTCCTTTAGCTGTAATTTGAGCTCAACTAGCTCTAGTGTACTCATCCTATAAGACGTTCTAGACACTGGCACTGCTCCTAGTGTAAGTTCTATGGAGATGTCAATGTCTCTTCTCAGAGGTAGACCCGGTACCTCTTCTGGAAACACGTCTTTGTACTCTCTTAATATGGGGTGGTCCTCTAAGTTTGGTTTGTCATCCTCAACAGATTCCTACATAACTCAAATTTGAACTAGGGTCAATTAAAATAGAAACTAAAAGGTTGGCAATCATACTTTCCATCTCCAACACTGAGGCTTGGTGGTCGACTTGTTTATTATCCAAGGCTGCATAAATCCGTGGCATGCTCCTAGCCACATCATTGACTGTGATAGCTTCTTGGATGTTGTAGACTCTCCTACTGTCCGATTATCTGTGTGGACAATCCCTCAGCAGATGTTCTTCTCCACAACCCCAACAATTCGAGGGTTCTTTCTTTGGGTTATCTGTCTTTCCTGGGACTGCTCCAAAAGGTTTATTTCCACTCTGGGAGGGGAAATTTTGTTGATACACACTTCTAGTAGGAAGGCTCATCCTAGAACCCTTCCCATATTTCTAAAATCTGAGGATTTAAACCCCTTCTTCTTGAAGCCCGAACTACTCTTCTTATTCCAGTCCTTGCGAGGTTTTGTCTGACTCCCGAACTGTTCATAACAATACCTTGCCTTTCGGATAGTGTCTTCTAAGGTCTTTGGCTCGTCAATCTCAATCCTGTCCCTGTAGGTCTGAGATAACCCACTAATAAATCGTTGCACTTTTACCTTTTCATCCTTTATGTAGGGTACATACCTCAACAACTCAAGGAATTTATTGACATATTCCTCTATGGTGAGTTGTCCCAGCCTAAGTTCATAGAACTCCTTAGTCTTCCCATCAAAGTATTTCTCTGACGAATACTTCTTCTTGAAGTGTTTCTCAAATTGTTTCCATGACAAGTCCTTNNCCTTTCACATTCCTAAGGTCTTCCGCCGAATGGAAGCCTTTCCATTTAGGTTGAAGATGGTTATTCGAGCCTTCAAGTTTTCAAAGTAGTCATGGACTCTAAAGTACTTCTTTAAACCAAGCAGCCAAGCTTCTGCCTCTTACCCTTTCTCAATCTCTCCATTGAAAGAGGGTGGTTTGGCTTTCTTGAACTCTTCAGGCTCATGAATTTTGGAATGCTTTCGCTTCTTTCCTTTCCTTTGAGAATGTGAACTAGATTTGCTACTAGAAGATCCCTCGGAGTTGCCAGTTTCCTCTCCAGACGACTCTCTTGATGAGTGTCTCCTGCCTCCAGGTCAGACCTTCCTCGAGGTACTCCTCCTAGTGTGGCCACCTATGGGACCACGTTTTCGTATCTCAGGTGGGCTTTGACTTCACTTCGTATGTTATCGGTCCACCTAACTGGTTGCGGGTCCATGCTACAGTTGCCACTATATATCGGATAAGCTCTGCAGCAAGACTGCATTAATTTCCGTTTGGTTTTCTTGCTTCTTTATCAATCTCTTATTGTCGACCTTGCAACCCTGTAATTCGGCCATGAGGCTCCTTACAGTTTCAACTAGATTCGAAGGGGTTTCCACCACCCTCCTTTCGTCAGATTCTTCGTCTCTATTGTGGGATCCGTCCCCCACTTCATGACATGTCACCATCCTTTAGTCTTGAATTTTTCCCGTGATTCACTGATTTCTTGAGTGTTGACAAAACACTTATTGTTAGTTAACAATCTATTAGTTTATGAACAATACATGGTTCAATTTCTTAATTGCATACACACAGTAGAAAATTTCATTATTTTCTTTAATAACATTTTTAAATCAAACTTTTTAAGAAAGAGGTAAGGTAGAGTGTCATTCTTTTAAAAGTACTCCAAATGGATTTTTTAAGTGACTCGTCTGTGAGCCCAAGCAGGCCAAGTGTTGTAACCATGCTCTGATACCAATTTGTAACACACCGACGACGGATAAAATTTAAAAAAATAAATCGTCCCCTTTACAGGAACAATTCCTATCTCTCTACGGGTTCTAATTGGGACAATCAAGGAACTAACCCAGTGTTCCGGTCAAGGATCTCCGATTCTGAAACCAAACGACTCTCTGAGACCTTGATGGTCTCGTTTTGTAATTAAACACAGGACCTTTGGGCTCCTTGGTGTAGGTTTAATGGTACCTGTGACCTCCCCTTTCACTTCCCTACAAAATATTTTAGTACTGGGCGTTAGCTCCTTTTCTGGATAAGCCTCGTCTTGATGTGACCATGGGAAATGGCCTTACAGGACCGATCGATTGCGGATGTGGCCAAATTCGGTTTGAATCAAACTTATTTTCGACCTGCAACTCTCCTTGAGCCTCCATGTGTCCTCTTTTCAAAACCAGGGTTTGAATTGCGGCCTACCCTCAAATTTTTAACGCCCGCACAAATTCTATCCCTGCAATGGTACAGGACCGTCGATCTCCCGATATTGAAAGTACTTCTAAAATTGGCAGTTCAAATCTTCCCCTCTCAGACCTATGGATCAGATCTAACCTCTTGCAAAATCAACAAACGAGATCTCCTTCGTGGTTTTGGGCTTCAGGAGTTTCAACTCTCAAACCCTGGTCTCTTTCGTACTTCAATATTCCAAATAGACGATATGTGAACACCTATCCTCCTAATCAATGGCTCTACCTTTACTTTAGGTGGTTGGCCTTTCAGCTGGATCAATGGTCCTGGGGTCCTCTTCTCGATCAATGACCGAGATCTCCTTCGGGTTTTGAACTTCTGAGATCTCAAATCTCAAACTTCCCCCTTTTTCCCAATGGATTTTATTAGAAGGCTATAATCTAATGTCATGTGCCTTCTTGATCTGGAGATCAAGGATTACTTTGGGTTTTTACCTGGAGTCCTTAGATTTTCTCCACGTCTCCCTTAGATCTGACGAATATGAATTACTTTGGATATTTATCTGGAGCTCTCAGATATACACCATGCCTCCTATGAATCCAATGGCTCAACCACTTCAGATGATCCGATGGTTGATATTCACCTCGGGCGATCTGAAAACTCAACTTCTCTTCGCTTGATCAAATGATTGAGATTTACTTCAGATTTATGGAAGTTCAGACTTTGGACATCTCAACTCTCAAACCTTGCCTTCTCCTGAATAGATGATATCTGACGGCTCAGATTCACCTAGGTGATCCAACGCTTGAGATTTACTTTGGATGATCCAACAATTGATGTTTACTTTGAGTCCTCAACTGGAATACACAGATTCACACCACCTGTCCTCTAGCTTTGACATGTCAAATCTACTTTGAACAATATGACGGTTGATGTTTACTTTGGGTATTTACCCGAAATCCACAGATTCATGCCACCTGTACTCTAGATATGACAGTTCAGATCTACTTCGGACGATCTGACGACTGACGTTTACTTTGGGTCTTTACCCGGAATCCATAGATTCACGCTACCTGTCCTTTGGATATGATGATCCAGATCTACTTCAGTTATTTTTGGCACTTCGACACTTCGACACTTCGGTGCTTCGGCCCTTTGACACTTCGACACTTTGGTGCTTCGGCCCTTTGACACTTCGGCCCTTCGGTCTTTGGGAGTTTCAACTCTCAATCTGAAACTCTCAAAGTGGTTTCTCTAAAGTCTACGATCTGTCGTCACATGTCCCTCTTGATCTGACGGTTCGTATCTCCTTCAGCTCTCTGGGACTTGGGAACCTCAAATCTCAAACTTTACTTTCACCTGAGGACAATGAATCTCTGCCATGTGTACCTTTCGATCCGATGGTTGGGAATTACTTTGGGTCTCCTGCTTTCTAGGCTCTAGTAGTTTCAGCTCTCAATTCTGAAACTCTAAAAGTGATTCATGTGGAGTTGTTGATCTGCCGACATGTATCTTCGCGCGATCAATGGCTAGGATCAACTCTGGGACTTCGAGACCTTGGCCAGTCCACCCTCCCATTCACACCAACATTAAAACTCATGCACCTTACCTTATATCGGATGAATATCATCCCTTCGTGCTCATATCTGACATTTAGGATTTGTTCCTTCACAGCGTTTCTTCTCTGCTTTCCTAGACTCTAATCTAACAGTCTAGGCTTTTCCCCCGCAGTCGTTCTGACGAATTTCGTCACTTCTCCTTCAGAGATTTTTACATCTTCCGACTTTGGAGAGTTTGGTAGATGTTGAAGGCCTCCACCTTCATTTCCCCCTGCGAGTTGAGCTATCTCAAGTCCTGCCTAAGTTCTTGAAAACATTTTCTCTTCCGAGCTTTGTGATTCGTCTCAGACCAACGATACCGAGGAACTCTGTTACTCCTCAGGTTTCCAAAAGGGCTCACAACAACCCATATCGCAACTAATCAAGGTCTGGCAGTCATGATCTGACTGATATCGAGGTGTTTTCCAATTGATGCTTCACAATAATTGAGGGGTCCCAACATGCGTACTCTTTATCAGGGAGCTCACCTCCCGCAATCTAAAAGTACTCGCCAACTTGGTCAAATCAAAGTTGTTGATCTTCCAGCCGATGATGTCAATGACAATGGTGAATTGCAAGATGCGAACTAGAGCGTCCACTACTTTCACTTCCACGCTCCGCAATGATTTCCCACCCTCTATCTCCTTCCTTAGATCGATGGTAGTAATGATTTGACATCTCGGAGCCTCAAGTTCCAAGGTTCCTAGACCCAGGTCACATGGGTCCTCGTATAACTCTTGGACTATGATCCCTGCTCTTAGTCGGGTTTTTGGTTAAGGAAATAGGCACAAGTTCATAGTCTTTTAGACCACTGATTTGGAAGGAACACCTTCCTAACTCATAGATCTTTAAGCTCCGAATCAAGGAAAATTAACTTGTGGGGTTACCAAAATGGTATCTATTCAAGAGGCTTTCTCTGACTCTGGAATGGTGATGTGGTTCCCTGGGAAAGTGCCTTCAAATAACTACACAGAGGCATATGGAGAAAATCAAGCAGAACCATAGGTTCTCAAGGGAAAGAACACATATTCATAAATTAATCATTTACTACAAAGAAAGAACCCTTTATAAACATATAAATACTCGCATACATCCATTATTTACAATTCAAAGCATAAGGCAAGAAAACACTTATCGGAACCATATAGCATGATGCAACCGCTGAAAGGGGTGATCATTTCCAGCCAACCATAGGATTAGTCACTCCCAATGGATTTATCACTGTCCACCCCCAAGCTTAAGCCACGATGCTTTGAGATTAAATCTCTTACTTCCAGCTCAAAGGAATTTGGGGACAAAGGTTACTCTCCTTCTCCCAATACAAAAATAGATGGGGATGAAGGTTACTCTCCTTCTCCTAGCTCAATCTCTATTTTTCTGTGATCAGAACTCATTGTTCTTCTTTCAGTTTTTCCTTGGACCCGAGAGCTTCCTCTCTCATCTCTGTATTTTTCTTCGTAGGTCTTGCCCCACCCACCACACTTCCTTTCTTTTCTTTCCCACAAGATTGTGTGTGGCTCGAATTTTCCAATCTGTGGTCAGGTCTAGGAGCCTTACGGATGGACGGTTTGCCCCATTTCCTCATTAACTCTTGAGGAGGCCTTCGCACCTACTAGCCCGATCGTTATTCATTTCTGGGTCAAGGGGTTGTTCTGATCTGAGAAAATTAATTCCAGCATGGTATTGGTTCGGTGGAGGTTAACGCAACCATTCCAGGTCCCCTCCAACACCTTGCACAACATTTCATGGTCTCTCTTAGCACATCCCCTCTTTCATCAATTATGCAACATGTAACCATTTTCTATTAAAATAATCAGAATTTACATTCATCGACCTTCTATACAAGGTCCATCAAATCAAACATTCACAATTTTAAGTTTTCCATAGTTCCTTAGCCCATATAGTTATATTTACAAACTGGGGGAAACAGGGTGTTACAGTCACCTCAATAGGAAATCCTCACTTTTAGAAGTAGAAGTAAGTCTACCCCAAGGGAGGCATCCCTGGTGGCCTAAAGGGCTAGGTATAATGAGATTTTGTTTAAGAAATATCCCCCTCTCACTGGTCACCAAAGTCAACAAAGAAGTGTAATTTGTGTACCTTTTCGAAACAAGAGAAACAAAGCATATATATGACAATTTCATGTACAAAAATGATATTAAAGCCTCCAAAGACGATAGAAAATGCAATTATATGATGGATGAAGAAAAATTGCAGTTAGATGACAATTTATAACAACCAAAATTAAATTTTAACAACCACAAGAATTAGTGCTCATAATTGCTAGAAAAGACAATGAACATTGATCATATATCATGTAGATTCTTTAATAACAATTGTCACAAGCAAGTTCTGAGTAAGTTAGCTATGAGTTAGTTTAGTGTATGCAGAAAATTGTTGCAGTTGGTATGGTTTTAGCAATGTTTTGGAACAACAACAAGTATATTAGTAATCTAGGCTAAATTAGGGTTAGAGATAGTTAGTTAGAAATTAAGAGAATAGTGTTTGAGTGTTCAATCAATCCTTCAAAAAAATAGAAGTGAGAACTAGTGCCTTTTAGGGCTTATGGAGTCAATTATATTAGCACAATAACTTGGAGAGATAACAATGATTATATGTGTCTCAGAGATTAAAATGTGTAAGCTTGAGGAACAACACCTTAAGTCCTCAAGTGCCAAGCCAGCAAAATGAGAAGAAGGAGTATGTGGTTGAGGGTCATCATGATAACAGACTAAAGGGACTCCCAGCCCTAAAGGGGAAAAACAACATGAGTGTCAGAAGTGCAAACAGGTGCTAGGAATGGGACGACTCATGTAGGTGAGAATGCTTCCCGGTGACAGTACCCCTAAAAATGGAGGTGTGAGTACTGTCGAGCCGGGAATGGGTATCCTAAAGGCTAACATCAGAGGGTGTGACTAGGATGGAAATGCAATACTGTGGGAGAGACTACATGCCAGTGATGAATATATACCTGAAGGGGTGACGTGAAGAGATGCTGACCAAGTACCTGTACACAGAACAATCAAATACCCAAAGTGAACAATATCTGAAGAGGACAACAAATATGAACATGTATAAGAGATTAAAATGTGGAAGCTTGAGGAACAACACCTTAAGTCCTCAAGTGCCAAGCCTTAGAGAGAAAATTCAACTAGGGTGTAGGAACTTCTAGGCCCTAGTGATTTCTCCTCTTCTTAGACTCTTTAAATATATTCTATGCAACAAGAACTAGAAAAAGCTTCTAAAGTGATAGCACTTTAGGGCTCTATAAGTTTGTCTAGACAAGATCTTCTTAAGAAAAACTTAGCAAAATAAAGAGAAAGAAAGAAGCACCTTATGTTTCTTACTCCTAGGGTTTCAAGAAAGCAATTTCACAATCTTCAATATGAATAAGTAAACATACCATAAACATTTAACATGAAATGAAAATTTCAGATTTACTTACTTCACCATGAATAATCAAGCACAAAACCCTAAATTTTCCAAAATTCCACCAAGAAATGATCCAATATGCATCCAAACAAGTCTTCAAGAAAGTGCACCTAAGTAATTTCAGCCAATAACCCTTATAGGGAGAAAAATTCAGTCATCTCTCTTCAATGGGAGAGTTATGTTGAAAAATGAAAATTCCAACCATATTTATATGGAAAATCTTGGCTTCATTTACCCAACAGTTGTGTCTTTTCACAAAACTGAGCCTATGTGTCAATTTGCTCATTAAAATAAAAAATAAAATCAATTCTTTAAAAAATGACCCTAAAGAATAAAAAATAAAATCAATTCTTTAAAAAATGACCCTAAAGAGGGTGATTTCATCACTCCTAGGGTGATGTTAGGCCTACTCAAGGAGACATTTAGATGGAGAAGCATGGCGCTAAGCCTCCAAATGCCCTGACCCATGTCCACACATGTCAACATAATCTTCAAGGACCTCCTCCATCAAGTCAAACCCCAACACTAGGTGACGTCATAGGCTTGGAAGTGTCCTCTAGGCCTCCAAAAGCCAACATCCAAGTGGGAGGAGGTGGAAAGGCATCCTAAGTTCATGCCTCCAAGGGAAACATCCTCTTCTTTCATTGTGTAACTCGTCATCGCAATCTTTCCCCGGGAATGGGTTCCATGCATCCATTATTGGGGTTCAAGGCTTCATGAAGGTTCGAACTAATCATCTCCTCATGAATATATGTCCACAGGGCAAGGTCCTGCAAAGACAAACAGTTACACCCTCCAAGGGTCCATGAGTCAGAAGATCATGCCAAGTAAGCCACATATAATAATCAAACCATCCAAACATGTGCATCAAACCCCCCTTTTCAAACCAAATAAATGCTCAAAGACGTTTTACAATTTGTCAAATTTAGGTGTGCAAGGGGTGTCAAGGCATCCTATTGGACTAGTCAATCTTCAAGTCAAAGGTGTTTCCTAGGAGAAACCTATCAAGTCATGTATGAGTGTGAGGTGGAGTGGGTAAGAATTTTGGGCATGGGGTTCATGAAATACAAGGGACGTAGTGTCTCATTTATGGGCACCTTTGTAGAGGGTGTGTTTCCCTTCGTCTGTGATGCAACCTTTTTCCAAGCCCATTTATTGTCATTAATTAATTAAAGTCCAAAACAATTGAGTACTCCAAATGGGTAACATATATCTTGGGAGGAAGTACCCAATGTCACTTGAAGGGAGAGATACACAAAGTATCTTGGGAGGAAGTACCCAATGTCACTTGAAGGGAGAGATACACAAAGTTCCATAGGGGTAAAGTATAGCTTGATACCGATGTGAGCTTTTTCTTTTGTAGGTCTTATGCTTTTAAGAGATAATGCTTCATTGTTTCTCAAGACCTCTTGGGTAAGCATTTGGAAGGTTCATGATTTTCCTTTTATCGTTTTCCAACTACTTTCCCCTCTGGGCCTTTAGCCCCTTCTTCCCATGAAATGAGGTACAATCCCCTCTTGGGTCAGTAGACCCAAAAATCACAAAAGATAAGGAGACAGAGGGAAAGAAGTATGGAAGGTGATAAATATGATCGGGAATGGACGATGACTCTTCAAGGAACCCCCCAATAGTATCCTATTCCCGAGGGTGACCAAATTACTAGGAAAAAATGACACCCACCAAGGTTAAATAAGGAGAAGAGTATAAATTCCAAGCAAACGTTTTGTAATCAAGAAATATTCTTTGCAACATGTTCAAATCCTTTAAATATTAGACTGACACTTACCATGATAACAGACTCATTAACCCATGGAGCAAGACATGTTGTCCTCTAGGGCGAGGCTAGTGTGGTGGATGTTGCAACTGCTAGTGATGTGTAGAATGCATCAATGGAAAAGAAGGGCCTTTCGGGGCTATGCTTTGTCCATTCGTCTCTCAACACTCCATGTATGCAACCTGTGGACCTCGAGACATAATATCCTTAGTTACCCCTATATTGGGGGTAACACAAACTATTCTATTTCTTTATATCAAAGATGATGCCTTGGAAAACACTCAATCAACACACATGAAACACTCAGAGAAATACTGCATGACCACTCCGACAATATTTCAGTGCAACACTACCTCTTGTCAGATAAGACCCCAACCAAACTCACTTCGAAGGTTACCTAGAATGAGTTTTAGCACATCACAGAGGAAACCTACATAAATAGTTTGGTAGACATAGAAAAAATACTATAAAAGATTACAAAAACATTCTACAATAATAAATTGACATGCACAACATAAATACTACCTATAGAAAACCGTCTTCAACATTCTAATGGTAAAACACCAACAAAATGCAAAAATTCAATTAATAAGAAAAATGAACAACTTATCTGTATTGAAGCCTGAAGTCTAGGAAATTGACCGAGGAAAAGTAAATTTTCACCCAACCATGGGTTGTATTTCATTTGGTTTTCTACAATAGGCCTCCCCCTAGCCAGGCTATGATACCACCACGACGAAGAGGCAATGTTGAAGACTCGGGATTGTCTCTCAAACCTAGAGAAAGAAGATTACTAAACCAATGTTTCAGTATTGAATTTTTTAAAACAAAGCAACTCTTGTCTCCCTCAATACTTGCCCCACACAACACAAGGAGATCTTTCCATCTCTGCTCAACAGTCCCTAAGAAGCACCCTTCCTTGAGTGCTTTTCAGTGTGTGCATAGAAAGGTCTAGGTTGATGTTCATTAACTCCAACATTATTTAACTTGGTCCTTACCTCTTCTCATGTCTCCATTGGCTTTCTTTCATGACTATTCCATCACATACTATGGTAGGTGTTATCACTCCAAGAGTCGCTCCTTGACTGTAAAGAGAGCAAGCTTGGTAACTTAACAAAATGATTTGAATAAAAGAAATGTGAGGTAGGTCAAACTGATTGACTGTCAAAAACTCATTCCCAAGAAACATATGAATACACTCGGACGGGTAAGGCCATCAGATGGTTTAAAGGATTGATATGAATGAAAACTTCTTATCATATCAGCAGGCTCATATATATTAAAAATACATATGAAAGGTTGAAATTATAACAAGAAAAAATACTTGTAATCTTGTCTATCAATCCTATGAAAGGAATACTACTTTCAGTCAATGAATAAACAAAAGAACAATGAACATTAATTCATTCACAAGTACAGAAAGAGATATGTGAAAAAAAATCTGAACAAATACAGAGAGAAGTGCGCTTTCAAGGAGTCTTAGTACAAAAAGATTTGCTACGTCTTCAAAGTCTGACCTCTCAGTCTGGAAAACTGAACCTCTCCCCTCCTGAATGATTACAATCAGAGATATATATATATATATATATATATATATATATATATAAACATATCCTAACTCCTTTCAAAGTTTATAGGATCTAAACTAATATAAATCTGGCAGGTTTTACAACAGAAAATGACCTGTCTCTGTTTATTAGGAATCCCTTTTTACTTAGATTAGGATACCTCAATCGAATACCACCTGCATTTATTGATAAATTAAAATAAATTCTTAAATGACAAATCACCATCTTATCCCAAAATATTCTCCAGCTAAGTCAAAATTTGAATTTTGACCAAATTTGAAGTAATCGGGCATCTACAGGAAGTTAGTAGCGCATGACACTGTGAAAGGAGGCTTTGCGCTGCAAACTTCCTGTGTAAGCTGTCTTTGTCTCTTTTTCATACAAAATCATTCTGGAAGGTTTGCTCTGCTTAATCCTTTGTACTTTTTTGTTGTTGTTGACTGCTGTAACACATTTCTATGTCTGCTTAAGTTGCCATGCTCTGGTCATTGGCCTCTTTGTCCTATAGCTATCTGTTAGCTATCTTCATCAATCTCTCATCAATATTTTTCATATTAACCTCGGGTGAATGATATGTCTGGAGTATGAATACTGTATTTGGATTATCCAATTTGTTGTCAGACTCTTACTGACTGCTTCTTTCTTCTGTAAGAACTCCTTGTCTAATCTCTGTATTCCTGCATTTTTCAATGTATCCGTCTGTGAAGTATCATTCTTCACTGTAACTCTAATGTTCCCTAAGTTATCTATGACCCTGGATGATGAATAATCCAAGTCCTCATTTAAAACAGCAGACACATTCCTCAATTTCCTCTTAACTGCAGATGCATGCCCCATTCCATCATTACAACTCACTTGATACAGCAAAAGCTCACAACTTGAGGTATACAATGGCTGAACTTCTTTGTTACATTTTGATACCAAGCTGGGACTGATTTTAGTCCTTAATGCATCAAGGTATTCATTGTCCAAAAGATATTGTTGATTCAATACCATGATGGCCAGGTAGACTAGGTTCAAACTGCTTCTTGAGGTCATATAATTGTCCTGCTTCATTTTTCCAAGGCTTTTGAAGAGTATAAAGAGAATTTACAGGACGTGCATGTATGTGTATAGATATAATACAGAAAGTTCCTTCCGACACAATAGTAAAGATCTTCTGGCATGTATATTTATTCCACTTGCATGAATGCCCAAGCTTTGAAAAGATTCTCTTTTGCTTCTGTACAAACATTTGAAAGGTTTACTCCATTGAAGCCCTCAGCCAGCTTTACTACAACTTCATAATCTATATCTCCATCTTTAAAAAGCACCTGAATGAGGTGTTCTTATAATGCTGGATCTGGGTCTGTCAAGAGACGTTTCGCCACATATGGGTAAGCTACCTTAAGAAACTTGAAGTCTGGTTGAAGAGTGAAACAAATTCCTTCTTGAGTCAACAATGACCGAATAACGAGAGAAAACCTTTCAGGAATACGAATTGGATACTGGTACACAAGTTTGTTGATTTTCTCAGTGACACTTCTAAAATTAAAATCAAGAAGTCCTTTACCAACTGAGTAATGCCATATTTCTTCTGATGCTGGAATGATAGGAGTTACATCAGTACCAGGAGCAAGGAATCCCAGTCTTGTAAAATCATTTTCCATCTCTACATAGTTCTCATTCACAGCACGTACCACTGCATCGATAAGGATTTGTTTGTTTTGCTGACTCAGCACTGCCAACATTTCCAAAGTCTACATATGAAATACGTCCATCACGCATTGAAAAAATGTTCCCGGTATGTGGATCTCCAGGAAACAACCCAAATTCTAGCAATTGTCTCAAAGCAGCATTCACACCAATTGTGAGAAAATCAGGCACACAGAGGCAGTGAATCAACCTCCAAATGATCGTCAAAGGCAGATTCTGTATGCTGACATGGCAACCCACGCATCAACTTGTTAACATCTGCACCCTCAATCGACATCTGGCAGCTGGCAAGTCAAAGTCACGATTGCTGTGACTGTCTTCCTTCTCTGTGCACATGGGTGTGGAGGGTAGTTATTCACCTTGACATCAAGCAACACTTTTTTTACGCAGAAAGACGTACACCTATTGACAATGGGCAGATTTAATAGGGGTTTAGTGTTTAATCTTATCAACCTTTCGGTGTTGATCAGCCACAATTATGTGACTGTACTAGTCATACAGCAAGCAACATCAACATGAGGTTGATGTAAGGACCAACCATGAGCAGTATTTATATCTTCTTTCTTTCCTGCCCAATGGCGAGTTCAACCACATGTGCTCTATGGCACTATGACCAGCAGGATTAGAACCATGGTCGACATCATATATGAACCACGTAACCTTCAAACCTGAGAATTTGGTCGACAACTCGACACCTATCAATTCCAGGCTGTCAATTCCAAGCCTGAGAATTTGGTCGACAACTCGACACCTATCAATACACTGTGATCGCTGATATGAGGGTTTTTTTAAAACTGTGTGTTTTTTCTTTTATTTTACTTAATGGGCATAATCCCACATGAATCGGGAAATAATGCACTTTGAGTGTTAATATACACAAACGCTTTTAATAAAAATCGATGTGTTGTGCACAAAGAAGTCTTGGGCTTGGCGCTTGAGCACATGGTTTTGTGTTGTGTATTGAATAGTTTGATAATGAAGTATGGCGTGTGGACTTTGGCATATGTGCTTAGATTTGGTTAGACACTGAGTAGTAGACTTTGGCATATGAGCAGGTTATTAGCCAAGGATCACAGGGTTTCTGGGCAAAAGGCGATCAAATATAAACTTGTCAAATCTCAATGGGAGAATTGAAAGTTATGACATTGGCTAAAGTTACTAATTAAAGTTACTAATGTATAAAACCTAAAGTTAGTAATGTATAAAACCTAAGGATTTTAGGTAAAATGACAATTTTTTATTTTTGGACTGCAGGTCATTAGTCAAGGATCACAGGGTTTCTGGGCAAAAGGCGATCAAATATAAACTTGTTAAATCTCAATGGGAGAATTGAAAGTTATGACATTGACTAAAGCCCTAGGAAAAGAGAAAATATAGCCTCGATATGATGATGGCACTTAAAATTTTACCAGTGCATTTTGAGTGCTAACAATAGGATTCTTTTTTCAACAAGAACTCCCTTTTCCACCCTTCTTTTTCTCTCCAAAAGTCCCCCTCTCCCTTTCATTCAATTTTTTTGTTTCTTTTCATGGGTGGAAAATGGCCACAAGAGTCTTAAACCAACTTATTTTTGTGGGGGACAAATTTCCCAAAATGTAATAGGCAATGGCTTAGATCTGGGAGTTGGTTTTATCCACTCCTCTTATCTCCAATTTTGGACTATAGGTTGTGCTCAATAGAGTGAATGTTAATGACAATATGAGTATAAAAGTGACATAGGATTATAGGCATGTAGAATTATCTTAGACTCCCTCACCTTTACCCTCTTGTTGTATCATAACCCCTTTAGGGTCTCCTACCTCAGTTAACCTTGTCATTAAATTATTAATTCTACCAAATACAGATATTTACAAGATTTCAAAATGTTCAATCCACCTTGGAATATCTACCTCATGGTGCTAAATAAAACATGACAATAACATACTCATGCAGAAAAACATGTAAAACATGCTTAATACAAAGTATTCAAGAGATTCAAACCAGGTTATTACAACCACACATCTTTATTACTTTATTGATATATATTGCAAATGATTTTGATTTTTTTCACTTTTAGTTTCATTTCTCTTGATGATGTTTGCATTTTGTTTATCGATATCAAGTTTTTTTTTCTACATTCATATGCATAATTTCCAAACCTTTTACAATAGTGGCATTGGACATTGGATTTGTCATAATTTGAGAAAATCTCCCAAGTGAAGTGCTATTGTGCCTTCTCTTCCATGAAATTATAAAAAATTGATGCATCATCCTTCATGGTTGTTGTTGAATCTTCCACTTCCACTTCCACTGTGTTTAG
>CBVK0102036730.1:0-12233 GCA_900067695.1 Picea abies
CATTCAAAAATGAATTCTGAACAACAAAAAATAGTGATTCGTGTAAATTTGTATGGCTGGATTCCAGCAAAAAAAAAAAAGCCATTTCTTAAAACAACTAACCAACACCTAATTTTTAAAGCAGAACTTATATATAAATAATGCAAGACTAATGTATTCACTTTCAAATTTCCAATTGCAAGTTGCAAGTCACAGATTTTGAATTTGTTCTATGTCTCAATGAATTTATCCATCAGAAGCTAAATACTTGAAAGATACTTGTTATACAATAATTATTTCAATCCATCAGAAGCTAAATATACCGTGATCATGTTACACAATTTATGCTAATTGCTTGTAAATTGTCTCCACCGTCGGAAGAAGATTGCTCACTTTCTCTATCTTGGTTTTCTTGCGTTGCTTGAATTCGTTGAAAGTAATTACAATGAACAATGTGGGATTTAGGATTTATGATTCTTTTAATCAAATCGATTAGTTGTTGTTTGGGGTATGTATTTATTATTATTATTATTATTATCATTTTAATCATAGAAAATGGTAATAGTTTTGATCTGGATTAGGCATGAGATCAATTCAATTGGTTACCATTATAACCCAAGAGTATATCCAACAACTTGCAAGCCATATATACCAATAACTTGTGACTTAGCAAGAGCTGAGGCTATGAGACCAGCTTGTTTGTGGGTTAAGGGATTGGTTACCACTATAACCCAAGAGTATATCCAACAACTTGCAAGCCATATATACCAATAACTTGTGACTTAGCAAGAGCTGAGGCTATGAGACCCGCTTGTTTGTGGGTTAAGGGATCCGCTTCACATTACCATTTAATTGTTAAAGTCTCTGGAGGTGTACATACCCTACCCCCTATGGATTTGAACTTGTAACCTCTTAAGAGGAAACACACACTCTTAACCATTAAACTTTTTGAATTATAAAGTAGTATACATTTATTAATATAAATAACAAATTGTTTTTTAAATATAGAGTAGTATAAATTTATTATTTATTTTTAAAATATAATAAAAAACATACAAGTTTAATAAAAAAAATTAAAATAAAATAATTAATTTTAGTATGATTTAAATCTTTAGTTTTAAACCGGAATTGAACTTAAATTTGTATTAAAAGAGGTTCTGCCCAAGCAACAACTACAAAAAATTACAAAAGAGGGCTTCCAACCTATAAAAAAATTGTAGATCTATAATAAGAGATAAAATATGTCTGATAAGGCTATTCTTGAGCTCATTTGAGCTGATGACATTCTTATAGTACCTTCCTAGACACTAGAGAAATTTAAAAAACAAACATTACTTAGAAGAGAAAGAGTCCATAATTTCAGGAGCTCTAGGAAGAGTTGCTTCTTCAGTCTCCATGGGGACAATTCCTCAACCATTAGTTCCTACACCATTATTGGCTCCATCGACTCTAGAGTGATGGTCCCCTTGAACACTAGATGTCGTTTCCATAGGCTGAGCATTGAGCTGAGCTTTGATTTGCAGTGTCTCAGACTTCATTCTGTCCATACGCCTATACAAGGTTTGTAGAGCCATTTATGTTTCTTGATTTCTAGATATGGTGAGATTGGTCAGGGCCTTCTTGAAGTCCCCAAATCTACTTGATAGGTGGTGGAGGGATGAATTGTTTTATGTAATGTTCCCAAGCCAAGATGCCAGGAATATCAGGTTTGGCATGCATTTTTAAACTTTTTCTGGTTGTGGCATTTCGTCAAACACTTTGCTTATTATGGTCTTTTAGGTTGCTCTAGGGTTTATAGTGATGATTTTAATGTGTGTTTGCAACAATAAACAAGAAGATACAACAATGGAACATACCTCAAATAAGGACCACTGCGAAATATAAGATCACGATCTTCCTGGAGCTCAAAGTAGAAAATGTAAAAACCCTTACTGCAAAAGAAGATGCTCATTTTCCCATTGATTAGCGGTTGCTAGTTCCATGCAATCCAGAGGTCGACCTGTCTAGGGGAGGGCCACAATCCTGTAAATTGTCTGATAAGCCCTTTTGAAGCGTAGGAAAGGGCTCTGGAATGGGCAACTTTGGGGATCACAACTTCAGGGATCGAGTCTAACTTTTTAACAAACTGGATATGAGTGGGGTGAACTAATTGATTCCCAAGAGAGTCGATCAACTGCTTAAAGGTCGCGACTTCGGCATCAAAATCAGGTGGGCTCGGGGGCGACCCCAACCATGGAGACTGCGAGCAGGGACCGAACCAGGGCTAGGGTTAGGGCTTCACGCGAATTGATAGAGCATGTAAATGTTGTTGATGCTAGAATGCATTCAGATTCACACTCATGTAAAATATTATGACTAATATAACATGTCATATTTACCTTCTACAAGCTATGCAACTATGCTCATGCTAGAGTGACCACACCACTTAACTAATTTAGGTGTCTATTTCACAACCATATACATATCCACTCACCATGGCACAAATCCTCTATGGAATGGAGGTTAGGGAGGAGACCCTTATGTCTTCATGTCCCATGGCATACATCATTGATATGGAATGGATCATTATATAATTTGGCATCTATCTCTGTACTTTATGGGTGGAAAAATTAGAGGAATTGACTTGTAGGGCTCATTTTAGTGGTCAATGCCAATTTGGAGATTTGGGGTCCGGAACCTTCCAGAGCCATTTTTAGGCATCAAACTGCACTTTTTGGGGTCAAAACTTTTTAAGCATATCTCTCAATCCCTCAACATTGTTCTGCACACAAAGATCTCTCCAATGGTGCAAAAATCCTCAATCTGAGTTTGCATACAAAAGTTACTCCTTCTGCAAGTTGATATATCTTGTTGACCAACATGGTACCAAGAGGATGCCACGTCGGCCCCCATTACTCACACATGTTTGGCTAGCCACGCGTGGACTTTCAATAAGATTCTAGAATGTCCAAAACATTTTACACTAATTGAGGGTTGAGGCATGCAAAAACCCTAACCCTGGATAACTATCAAGCTATGTTAAATATTGGGCCACTAGGAGGAGAGGGAGTTCTATTCTCTTAGCATTGTACTTGTTCCATAGTTGAGGAGAGCATCTAGGAGTGGGATTTGAGAGCATAACAAAGGAGGAAGATGATTTTGTAATAGCCATTTAAGCCATAATGTCATAGGAAACTCCACAGTGAGTGCCCCTTTCTTTATATTTTCATTTTTACAATTGAAGAAAAGAGAGCAAAGCATAAGCCTCACCTTCCAGTTGGGTTTTCTCCCATAGAAGGTTTCCCAGGATACATCTTGTGTTCATTTTTGTGTATGGCGTGTTCATTTGCTTGTTCTTTTATTTTTGCATTCCAATTAGTTTCATAAATTTTAACATTAAGCTAGCAATAATAAATTTGGGATCTAAGGAAATAATCACAATAAAAGATTTCAAAATATTCCAAGATTTGTTGTGATGAACGATTCCAGTGGAATATCCACAATAGTTTACAAATCAATTGTAGTGATTGACCACAACCATTTAGAGGAAAATGGACATACTTGCCCAATTTCACAATCCTAAAGTTATTAGAGGTTATATGGTGAGAATTACCTCTAACCCTCTTAATGTTCCTGTCCCTAATCAAACTAGAATGCCCTACGATAAAACCGTACCCATTTACGTCTAAACTCACATACCAAGCCACATCCACAAGAATAACCATATGAACAAGTTCTTTGTATCCTACATGACACAACTCATGAACAATTCATCATGACATCATATCAATATAATATGCATCTAATAACATACACATTATCAAATTACACATGATGTTACCACCACTGGACTCCCACATATTCAACAAATTGCAAGTTAGGTCATCACATCATGTACAAACATCATAACTAACATCCTATCGAGATTGGATACACACCATCATATATAGTTTATCAAGTAAAACAAAAAAATAGCTAGATCAATGTAGCATCATGTACATCTTAAACAACATCACCACACATGAGTGCTCACATACTCATTTAATTTTAAGAACATATAAATTAAATCAAATAACTTAGAATCAACAACATCGACTAGAATATAGATATAAACTAAGTTGTGATCTTACATCACATAGCATATCCACATATTAATCATCTATGCATACTTAGAACCTTGTTAAGATCACATAAACATCATATACTCACTTGCATAATCAAAATTAAAATTACACCTTGGATAAACATCACATCAACCTAAAATTAAGTAACCACACATATAAATCTATATTGTCTCATTGGTAGTGACAGTTTTAGCAAAGGATCACATAAACATCATATAATCACTTGCATAATCAAAATTAAAATTACACCTTGAATAGACATCACATCCACTTAAAATTAAGCAACCACACATATAAATTTGAAATTTATATTGTTTCATAGATGGTAGCAATTTTAGCAAAAGATCACATAAACATCATATAATCACTTGCATAATTAGAATTAAAATTACACCTTGAATAGACATCACATCAACCTGAAATTAAGCAACGACATATAAATTTGTATTGTATCATAGGTGATATATCACAATTTTAATAGAGGATCACATAAATATCATATAATCATTTGCATAATCAAAATTAAAAAATTACACCTTGGATAGACATCACGTGAACCTAAAATTAAGCAACCACACATATAAATTTGTATTGTGTCATAGGTGGTAACAATTTTAGCAAACCCCTTGCCAATAAGTGGTTGACCCAAACTAAAGTGAAATCATGAATTAAGTCATAGTTTATCATAGAGCTGAAATGTGCCTACACCAATCACTAATATAAAAAAGAAAAAAAAGTCAACCATTAGTTAATTACCATCATATATATATTTTTAAATAAATCGAAACTAACTAACATAGATCCACCTTTATACTATAGTATAGTGTGAGAGGTTTATACTATTTTTTTAATTCTTTCTTATGCTTAATAAATATGAGGTTAAAATAGATATATATATATATATATGTATATGCATATACATACACATACATAATTTTTTTTCCAAGGAAAACTTCGTGGGGAAATCCAAGGTGCTTCCTCACATTTAGTGGCACGAAACCCAAGGGGATTCCAATCAAACACCTAGGGACACGAAACTAGACAAATGCTCAGTAACATTAGCAACAACCAGTTGAGCTAATCCCTGTGTGTGTGTGTGGATTTTTTCCAAGGGAAACCTCGTGGGAAAACCCAAGGGATGTTTCCTCACATTCGTGGATGGCATCTCTAGTAAACTCATCAGTGTAGACTAGTGTGCTTCACCCAAGGGGATTCAAATCGAGCACCCAGTGGCATGGAACTAACCAAATGTCGAGCAACATTGACAAAAGCCAATTGAGCTAATCCCTTGAGCCACACACACACACACAAACAGAGTTAGTTAGTTAGTTTGGACATGAATATTAAGTAGTAGGATGTCATCGATTAATAATGAGAGGGTAACAACTTTATTTTATTTGTCTTTTGTATTTTTATTAGTGTTCTGACATTATTAAAAATGTAGCCATGGGTTTGGGATTAATAGTGGGAAGTGAAGAATTTCACAGTTTTTGTCGAGGTTTATATCTTATGAGCTTCACTTGGCATCTTAAAGTAGTTGTGGAGGCCCCTAGAGGTAATGATTGAATTTATAACATCACAAGATGATGATCCATGTATGCATATTATGAACCCAAACCCAACTTCACACTATCCTTAAAGAAAATACCATTCCCTAAGTTCCATTCCCACGAGCCTATACCCCAATACCTTAAGGTACCTATGGGAGCACTTGAAGGTAAGGGTTGATCTTATGGCAACAAGAGGTCATGACTCACATTTACATATTATGGGTCCAAGTTCACCCTCATGTTATCCTTAAGACTTGGAAAAACACTAGTTCATCAAGCTATGATATATTATAAGTTGAAGCCTATCCTCAAGGAGGCAAAATACCACCAACCCAAGCTCACCCACATCTTATCCTTAAGGCTTGTGAAAATACTAGTTCATTGAGCTATGGTTTAGTGACAAGTTGGAAAACTTGTTGTGAAGATGATCCAATTCAAATCCTAACAAACACATTTCAATAAATCAATAGATATAAATAAAATGACCCTCTTCACAGACTTTAAACCCAAATGTTGTTGTAAAAATAGTTTCAATGTTTGATTAATTCCATCTCACAATTCATACAATACTTATTTCCTATTAACGCATCTCATTGACAAAACTTGATAGCCATATTATTTTTATTTTAATACGTGTTAATGTTTTTTATTGATTTGTGGGGAGTTATGAAAAATTAAGTTAATCTTGTAGCAAAAGCACCCTCTTTCTAACTACAAATTTGATAAAATTCCAATAAAACTTGAACAATGTTCTACCACAATCCAAGTTTCAAGAATAAGCAAAACTAATTACTCCAAATTCCAATAGCATAACGATGCAAAACTCACAATGATCCCCAACTGCACATCGTAGGAGACAATAATAGTCTCTTTAGGCTGATTGGATGGAGAGTGGATCATGGGTGAAACAAATGGAGATGTTTATGCATGGCTTTGCATTCCTCGTCATACCAACGATTCATGAAACAACTCCCACATGGATAAATGAGTATGTTAATCATATTAAGATTGGAATTTAAGTTGATATTGAAATTTAATGAGTATAATATATTTAATTTTAAAAAATATATAATGAAAGAAAATAATGAAAATTTACCACAAATTTAAGTTAAATTACCCACACCAAGTTATATAATTCTAAGTAACAACTCTCGAGAAATTTACCAAACTCCAACCCAAAAAGGAAAGATTTATGTGTGAAAGAAGACAATGTAGAAACCTAGAGAGAGTCCCTATCAAGAAGTAGGTGTGCCATGCTAGTTTAGAGTCACGAGTGTCATGATAGATTCAAGTCCTTGCCGTGACAAAACGTGACTCATATCAACATCAAAACACCTTTTATTTTGGGAGCAACAACCATCATTTAAGCTCATTCTCTCGTATGGTTTAATTGCAATTTTATGTCCAAAAGGTTTAACCCAGTGATATAAAGTATTTTTGTTTAGTTACGCCGTACCAATAGGGACATAAACCATCATAAGTATTTTAATATTTTAATGTGATATGGGATAGAGCATTGATTGTAAGTAGTTATGTTTAATTAAAACACTGTGATAAGATATCGTTTTCGAGTAAATTAATTTTGCAATAAATGATTTTTTTTTTCTTGTTATAAATTTTATAAGAATTTAACAGAAATTTTAGGTATGAATAAAGTTTTATGATGATTTAATATTTGTGGATGGTTGAATAATGTCCTCAATTTGAGTGGGCCTAATGGTTAAGAATACGTGTTTCTTCCTTGGAGGTTACATGTTCAATAATGGTTAAGAATACGTGTTTCTTCCTTGGAGGTTACATGTTCAAATCTAGAGGGGGCTAGGGTATGTATACCTTTGTAGATTTTAGTAGTTAAATCTCTGCGCGGAAGGGGTACCTTGTCCCACAAACATGGGGTCTCATACACCAATTTGGTCTCTGGTTTGGTCACGACCTTAATTATTATTATTATCTAATTTTGAAATAACTTAGATTTCCAAAATTTTGATTAGAGTTTTAGATTGATGGGAACTTTGACTTTCTATACTGTAGGATTAGGCAACTGGAGAGAAGTTTGCTACAAGATTAGATTACAACCTTGTTATATAGTCTAACAGAGCACTAAGACTTGTCCATGTTGACAAAAATTTGTATTGGGAAGATTCATGTGACTCTATTAAGTGTTGAGTATCTACCACATATCAAGAGGTGGGTCATTGTTTACATATATTTTACATGTGACCACCTAGCTCGACCTAATGACCATGACGATTCAATTGATTATCAATGATGCCCTTATGGGAGCATGCCAACCATTTTTATGATGAATTGAACCCTCGCAGGGGCTATAACACTACCATGCTTTCATCGACCTAGTGGTCCTGTGGTCGTTGAATTGATATTTTCTTATTTTATTTGGATTATTATAGATTAGAAGTCAAAACAAAACGTTGAACACAATCAACATGTACATTCAGGGTTAGAGTTCAGACCCATGCCACGAGGTGTGTCAAGCCGGTAACATGAATGCCCTTGTTGTAGGAAAATTCCCTTGCAGATAGGTGAGTGTCCTCTTGGATCTTAGACTCTTGTGACCAAGACAAAAGGGTGCTAACTTTGAACACTGACATTCCTCTACATGTAGTTAAACTAGTCAAGGAAGAAGAACAAGAAAGTATGAGTACCTTTTTATGAAGTTTGTCCTTGCTCGATCCAGGTTGAACTTGATCTTCAAGTCCTCTAATGAATTTTGCAATCCAATAAACAATGAAGACAAAGCATACTTCCTATTCTACCAATATTAATTTAAAACTAGATTCATTAAAAGAGATAAGCCCATGTAAATGTACACAAACTTGAAGGAAACATGCCAAGCACATATATATTAATGAGAACAAAACAAGGTGCTTACAAATGTAGATGCAGATGTAGTAGCCTCACCAAGTCCTCCTTGTCCAAACCCTTGCTCAAAAGCTCCACGATCAGAATGACAATACTTCTCACTGATTATTCCCCTTTTCACCACGAGAATGATTCCTTATATAGGCTTTGATAGACTCAACCACCTTAGATATTCTTGGGATAAGTTGAGGATATGACTCCATCAGTTGTGGGATTCCCCTTAGATCTAGCCTTGAACTTGGATTCAAGCAAAACTGACTCAGATGCTTCTTCGCTATCCTCATCAGTTGTGGGATTCCCCTTAGATCTAGCCTTGAACTTGGATTCAAGCAAAACTGACTCAGATGCTTCTTCGCTATCCTTAGAGATAAGGGGGATTTGTCCCAATATTTGCTCAACAGATCGATGCTCCCTCAAAGTTGGCCACAGAGCGTTGCAACGCTCCTTGCTAAGAGGGCAAGGAGGAGCCCTAACGCTCCTTGCAAGTGGGTAGGGGAGCGATGATCTCCAAAAATACTTCTAGGATGGTAATTCCTCAAGGTAAAAGCATGTACTCATTGCCAAAAGATATATTTTCATCTTCTAACAAGTCTTAGAGGACATCCCAAGTGTTCTTATGCTGTCATCCACGATGCGACACAGGCGAGATGACAGTATGATTTTTCCGACACTTGCGATAATGATATTGAGACATCATCAAAGTGCGTAATTTTGACATGTAACAACCCTCCCCTTTGATCAATTGCCTCAATTGCCCTTGTTGTAATTCAATGTCTTGGCCCTTCATTGTAAGTCACATGTCACAACTATTACACCACCTCATATTCCTTGATCCTTTGATCCGCATTGAGAGCCATTTATCTCCATAGTGATGCCCACACAGATGCTTTAAAAAATATTACTTAAACTGAATAGATCCCCCCCCCCCCCCCCCTCTCTTGATCAACAACCTTGATTGTCGACATTATAATTTGATCTCCCGACCATGTATGTGATAGTTACACCCCTTTGCTGTATTGATCCGTTGACCCTCATTGCAAGCCATATGCATCCACAGTGATGCCAACAAGTGTGTTTTCAAAAACATTACCCAACCTTGTGGATCCCCCCTCTCCTTTGATCTTCTGCCTTGATTACCGCTATTGTAATTTGATCTCTCGATCCTTCATTCTAAGTCTCTTATTGCCATTGTCACACCCCCTTGGCCACCTCAATCACCCAACCCTTTGCTGCAAGCCATTTACCGCCATAGCAACAATTCCACACATGTTTTCAAAAACATTACTAAGCCCTTTGTTGTAAGTTGTTGACCTCCACCATTATGTCTCTTCATCTCTGTTAATCCCTTGAGCCACATTGCAAGCCACATATCTCCACAATTATGCCCTCATATACGTTTTCAAAAACATTACACAACCCACCATTGTAACTTATAAGTCTTCATTACACCCACACACATGTTTTCAAAAACATTACACCCCAGACTAATATCAAATCTTACATTTATTTTTCAAAGATGTAGTTAGATAAGCATTACGTTTGTGTGTCTACTCATCCTCATTTATTGAATCAATATACTCTCATGAAACACGGTGAGACACATAAATACTATTGTGAGACCAATCCCTCAATTGCTTTGATACCACTTCAATTGGCTTCACGATCCCTTAATTTCCCTAGCTTCATGATCCCTTAATTGTCCTAACAACATTGCAATTCTCTTTATGGTTTCCTCAATCATCTTGACAATCTTAAGTAAGTTAATCTTATAGTAAAATGACATTTTTCCAGCGATAAATATGACGAGAATATGGTGGAAAATTTAAATGTGTTCCACCTTAATCCAAGTTCTATTTATGCCAAAATAAAGTTCTTCAATTTTTTCGAGATTTTTATTTAAATTATAAAAATAAAAAATTGATAACAATTTGGCAACATATCTCTTTCAATTTTGATTTAACCAAAAAAAAATAATAATAACAATTTAACAACATATCTCTTTTAATTTATAAATATAATGAGAATTTGGTGACAATATATCTTTCAATTTTGATTTAACTCATAAAAATAAAAACTTGATAGACAATTTAACAACATATCTCTTTCCAATTATAAATATTATAAGAATCCTATGAAAATATTAAAGATAAGTAGACTTCCACCTTAATCCAAGTTTTATTTATGGTAAAATAATGTTCCTAAATTGTTTTCCAAGATAATTTAACAACTATTATCAAATATAATTAGCAACAAACCTCTTTCTAACAATAATATGATAAAATTTTGTTAAAAATTTTAAACATAAGTAAAATTCCATCTTAATCCAAATTCTATACATAGTAAAATAATGTCCATACAAATTATCAGATTTTGATTTAATTCATATAATTAAAAATTCACCCAATATAATTAATTTTTTTGATTTAATCCATATAATTAAAAATTCACCCAATATAATTAAAAAATTTGATCACAGTTTAGCAACTATAAAAACACAACTTCATTTATCACTCAATTCCAACGACCCAAAAAAACGGGGCTGCAACTGACAGCTCCTCAATTGGCCCCGTAACCCCACAATTGCCCTAAAAGGCATACCCAAAACCCTCGACCGCGTACACAAACAACCAATTGATCGCGAAACCTCACATGCCGGACAAACTCAAACAAATTCGCCCCAACAAGCGGCCTACTTCCGAAAATTCGCCCCAACAAGCGGCCTACTTCCGAAAATGTTTAGAAAACTAATACATCGACAATACAGCATGGAAAAAATTAGAGATTGACCTTCAGCAGACCATTCGAACGGCGGAAAACACACAGAGCAGGTGGCCGGAAGAGGATGGAATCACTGGAAGAACTGAATTACATAGAGCACCGTGCATATGCCAGAGTTGGATTAGTGGGTAATCCCAGCGATGTATACTACGGTCGTACAATCTCTTTCGGCCTGGCTAACTTCTGGGCCACTGCTCGCCTGATGCAATCGGAGGACCTCGTGATCGAACCCCACCCACATCACGATTTGGTCAAGTTCAACTCTCTGGATCACCTGGTAGGTTTTCTGTTTTGCTTAAATTTAGAATTAATGTCTTGAATATTTTCTTTTAATAAGTTCAGATCTGAGAACTACGGATATGCGCTTCTCAAATTAAGAACGAAATTAGCTCGGATCTCTAAGCTGCCAAATGAATGAACATTGCATTTTGGATTCAAGTTTTCCTTGCAATGGTAAACATAGTTACAACTTTTTTGTAACTTCAGTACAGTGGACTTCAGAGACACAAAAGAACGGTCGGTATTACTCCAGAAAAAATGATATCAATGGTAGATACCTAAATAAAATTGATGTCAATGAGTCTTTATTGATGTCAATGGGTCCTGGTTTGTTTTGGTAAAAGTGGGGTATTGTGATTCAAATTATACAGAGACATGCTTGCCTTGCATGGGCTGTCCCTATTGGTTCGTTTTATGTGGTTGTAGTTGGGGTAAAGTACAAATATTAGGTAATTTTTGAACGAATAAATCAGCCAATCACGACGTTTTCTATCGAATAAATCCGCCAATCGCGACGTGGTAGCTGAAGGATTACTTCCATAAGCTGTAAAATATATTCACTACATTGTAATAGAGTCCCCTGTTGGGCTGAAAAAGCATTGAAACAAATCGATTATACTATTTTAAAACTATTAATATTTATAAGAATTTCACCAATGATCTT
>CBVK0102036747.1:0-23844 GCA_900067695.1 Picea abies
TTTTCCCGAGGGTGACCCACTTACTAGGAAAACATGTCAACCACCAAGGTGAAATGAGGAAAAAGGTATAATTTTCAAGCAAACGTTTTCATAATAAAAAAAGGACCCTTTTCAACATGCTCAAATGCTTCAATTATTAAGATGACACTTACCATGAGACCAAACTTGTTACCTCATGAAACAATACCTTCTGTCATTTATGGGCCAAGCTGGTGTGGTGGACGTTACTATGTTGTTTTCGATGAATGGAGATGTGTGGTGGAGAGGAGGGGCTATGTCTTCTCAATGTGGACTTAGTTGGTCATCTGACTCTCGACACTCCATGTCTTCAACCTGCGTGGCCTCGAGACATCATCTCCTTAGTTACCCCTAACCTGGGGGGTTAACATCTGGCTCCTACATGGGGATATGTGCTCGTTGTAGAGTACATGAGAACCTCAACATCTCTTGGTAAGACTTGACATTCATACACATACTCAAGCAATATATTAGAGCATCGAGGGGTGGTTTGCTCACCCTTTGTTCATATAATCAAAACTTCAACTATTACTTAAAAAGAAAATTTTGCATTTTTTCAAAAACTTCTAACATATAAAATGTTTCAAGCAAATGCATCACAACAACTATGCATAAATGCAACAAAACAATATGCAAAGAAAGCATGAAAGAAAATGCAACTACACTATTATGAACACACAAATGCAATGCAAGAAACCAAATGATCAACCAAGTTACCTGGGGCCCGAGGCACGTGGAGAACGGGTCCCATCAGAGAAATAGGGCTTGAGGAGAGATCCATTAATTAGTGATGGCATCCTCCTCCCCTCGACAATGGATAAGTAAAAGGAATCAATGTCGGGTCTTTCTTTGATTTGGTAAGTTCCTAGCCACAAACTGTCAAACTTCTGATGCATTCCTAGTTTCTCCCTTCTGTTGTCCCACATTAGAACAAAATATCCTTCTTTAAAATCCATTTCCCTTGCTTTGCAATTACAGGTACCTTTAACTTTGTCTTGATTTCTTGCCATTTGATCAAAATCCGTCCTCCTGGACTCATCCAATTTGATGAGTTGATCAATCCTTCCTTGTAACGCTTCTTTATCAGTAGCAAAATGTTGAGTTATTTGTAACGCTGAAATATGGAAATTTATAGGTAACCTCTCCTCCATCTCATAAACCAACTCAAAATGGGTTTTCTCGGTGGAAGTCTTTGTTGTTGTGTGATCTAGCCAAAGGGCGTATTTATTTTTTCCAACCCAACTCTTTTTGTTATCTCCAACAATTTTTTTTACAATGTTCATGATGTTCTTGTTACTAGACTCTGCAAGCCTGTTTCCCTGGGGGTAATAATTAAGGAATGCGACAAAACGATCCCATACTTCAAACAAAGCTCATTCAATGAATGCTATTGAACTGAAATCCTTGGCATTATAAGTAGTAATCTTGGTACGAACACCAAATCTAGTAATTATTCTTTCTTCAAGGAAGTTCATTACCACCTCTTTTGTTTCCCTTTTTGTTGGGATGGATTCCACCCATCGAGTGAAATAATCTATAGCAGTTAAAACCAATCGGTAACCGTTACTGGAATTGTCTTTAAATTCACCAATAAAATCCAACTCCCATTGTTGAAAAGGTGTCTCAACCACCATTGGTTTCAAAGGAAGGGAAGGTAGTCATTGTTTTCCTGAAAAGAATTGACATGGTTGACAAGATCTGACATATCGATGTGTGTTGGAAAAGATAGTAGGCCAATGGTAACCTGCCCTCAGAATTTTATGGGTTGTGGTGCAGGAAGTAAAATGGCCCCCACAACATCCTAAATGAAGCTCTGAAATCAAATTACATGCTATCTATTTATTCACACATCTGAGAATTACTCCATCGGGGTTTCTCCATCCAATACCATCTTGCGTCAAGCAATACTTCATGGCTTTGAACCTCGGGACTCTTCTTTTGTGATCCACTAAGTGATCAAGGCACATAAGATTCCTCAAATAATAAATGATGTTCGAATACCATTCATCTTCCTCAATTTCGCTTATGAAAACATTAACATGCTCCTTTTCTCCCATCTCAATAGCCTCTTCATTACTTGCTGCCAACATTTTAGTCAATCCTTGGCCCTTGATTATGTTAGTTGGTTTTATTTCTACATCATATTCTTGTATTTGTGATACCCATTTCCCTCTTGAACCAAGACAATCTTGTTGGGACAAAAAATCCTTCATTGTTGGATAAGGAATGAAAGTTCTAATTTTGTTATACCCAACGTAAGTTCTGAAGTGCTTCAGGGACTTGAAAAGGGCATACACCTATTTCTCGGTAATTGTATATTTTAGTTATAAATCCCTCAACGCCTTACTCATGAAAGCAATCGATTATTCACTTCCCTCGTCATTTTTCTATAAGAGGACTCCTGCAATGGTATCTTTTGAGGTGAAAGAGAAAATGATGAAGTCTTTCGTGAAGTCTAGTCTCACAAGAACAGGTGTGATTGTTATGGATTATTTAATTCGTTCAAAGACCTTCTCATTGCTTTCATCTCATTCGAAAGGAACATCCATTTTTAATAAATTGTTCAGTGGTTTAACAAATTCAACAAAATTTGGGACATCTTCTTATGAAATTGATCTTGCCAAAGAAAGACTGCAAGGATTTCTTGTCTTTAGGGAGGGGAATTTTCCTGGTGGCTTCGATCCTGACAAGATCAACTGAGATTTCATCTTTGGAGATGACATGCCCTAGTAATTTTCTCTTATCCACACCAAAAATTGATTTCTTGGGGTTGAGAGAAATACCATATTCCCTACATCTCTTGAAGATTATTCGTAAGTGCTAGATATGTTCATTTCTTTTCTTGGAGATGATCGTCAAATCAACATGATATATTTCTATAATCTTTCCACTCAAATCCCTGAAAGTATAGTCCATAACACATTGAAAAGTGGACCCAACATTGGTCAGTCCAAAGGGCATCCTCAAATACTTATAGGTTCCCCATGGATTTGTGAAAGCAGTTTTAAGTTGATCATCTTTCTTCACCAACACTTGGTTATATCCTGAAAAACCATCAAGCATGGACATCATCTCTGCTCCGGTGATCCTCTGCAATATATGCTCCATGTTTGGAAATGGGTAATTATCCTTAAGTGATGCTTGTATCAAGTTTCTAAAATCAAGGCATAAACTGATGTCACCAGTCTTTTTCCAAACGATTACGGAGTTGGACATCCAAGATGAATACCTGATAGGTTCAATTATCCCTACTTCTACCATCTTCTACAATTCTTTCTGGACCTGAGGCGCAATCTTTCGATTGATTTTCCTTAGTTTCTACTTGAATTGTTTTGCACCTTTTTTTAGGGGAATGGCATGTTATATGATATCTTCTCGATAAGATTTTAGGTCCCCATATGACCAAGTGAAGGCATCTTTAAATTCTCTTATGAGAGCTAATAGCTCCATCCTTTCTACAGGGGTTGTAACTTTTCCCAATTTTACTATCTTAGGGGACGCGTCAGTGCCAATATTAAACTCTATGACTTCATCATCTTGTTCATTTGTCGGCTTTATTTTGTACATGTCATTTCGATCAAACATTCGTTCCAGACGGACCAACCCTTTCGGCATAGAATAATTGGGCAAGTATATAATTTGAATATATGTTTCCTCAGCTAGTAAATTTATCTGAGTTTCTGAAAATTCGCCCTTGTTGTGGAGGAAACGTAGAATCCGACTCTCATCATCAAATACTTACTGATGCTCTAAATTTTCAGGGATTGGGAGCCTAAAATTGACCTCCACTTTGTAAGGTGAAATCTCTTCACAAGGTTGTAAAGTGGAAGCGGATACGACTAGGGCATCTGCCATATAATTCATTTCTCTAGGAATAGCTTCAATTGAAAAGTCATTAAAGTTTTTTATGGCATCCCAGCTAGCATTTCTATATTGTTTCAACCTTGGGTTTTTTGTAGCGAAATCTTTCTTGACTTGAGAAACAATCAAATCCAAATCTCCCCTTAAGTGCGGGAATTTGATATTCATATCAATGGTAATATTTAGACCTAGGATGAGAGCCTCATACTCAACAATGTTGTTGGTGCAATCAAATTCAAGCTTATATGAGAAAAATGTAGCTTCTTTATCAGGTGATATCAAAACCACTATGGCACCTAATCCTGAACTTGAATGCGCCCCATCGAATTCCAAAGTCCAGCGCCCATCCCTTTTTTCTTCATTTTGGAAAATGGGGTTTGACAAGACATAGGTGTTGTCAATTCCCTCATCCACAATAAGGACCTCATGTGATTTGGTCTCTGATTTGTTCTGTAATAGCAACTTCGGGATGCAAGACAAATAGATCACCATCTGAGGTTGGAATGGTGACGTAAGAAAAAATTGCATGAATACTCCCTCCGATTATGGTGACCCATTCTTTTGACAATAACAATCCCCATGAGTCAAGGATGTCAATAATTGCAACATCCATAAGAAACGATATGTTCTGAAACTGCTCCAAACTTATTTCCAAATCCTTAATAATTCCATGGACCGGGATAATCCTTGAGTCAATACTGCAAGTATTCTCATAAGGTCGTGTGATCTTCAACCTAAGTTTATTCATAAACTTCAATGTCATAACATTTGTCGAGGACTCGGAGTTCATAATACAATTGTGGAGACATAAATCATTTATCGCCGATGTGATAAGTAAAGGCAGGTGGCTTCAATCTCTTCCATCATATTTCCATGTCAGGCTGATTATCAAGAGATCCTTTTCCTTCCGCGGATCTTTAAGAAATCTACCACTTGCGATAGTCTCTTCTTGACTGAAATTAATGGGAATTGATTTCTCATATTTATGGAACTCAAAGGAAACTTCCTTGACATATTGCAACATTTCTTTCTAGCTTTATTGGTTGCAAGGGTTCTTTCAATTTTCAGCCTTTCCTTCGTAGTATATAAAGTTCATGTGGTGGGATACGACAATTCTTTTGGATCCAAAGTTGGGCTTTTTTCTCCTTTTATGAAATTTATCATACGATCAACAGCGTCGGTGGCATCCCTTCTTTCTTCCATCTGTAAACATGACTTTGTGATATGGTAAGTCTCAAATAGTGGCATAGTTTGGATGAAGTTAACAAATTCATCTATTTGTGTGGTTTCTTCAGGGCAATTTGTGTTTTGAGGGTAAGAAGAGATTAGGTGTTCTTTGATTTCACATGCTCTTTCTTGGGATTTAATCAAAGTGGAGGGGCAATTTTCTCCTAATAGAAAACCATATAGGTTGTTCATGATCAGAGTATAACAACAGTGGATGGTATCCTTAGGAGGTTTGAAATCTTGAGGGAAACTATTCACAAGGGTATTAAACATATCGTTAAATTCCTTAGTGCCCTCATTTGGCCCTCTTTTGAAATGATAAAGTTGGTCATAAAGGGAGATGTAATATTTGTTTTCCACAAATCGTGTTATGAAGAGATCTTGAAAATTTTCCCAAGTGGTAATCGTTTTAGGTGGGATATTTCCATACCACTCATTGGCCTTCCCTGTGAGAGACAAAGAAAAGAGTTTCATCCACACATCCTCATACATCTCGCAAGGCGTAGCAGGTAAAAAAGTCCAAAAAGGTGTCCAAATGATGTTGAGCCAATACGAAGTCTTCACCTGAAAAGGTGGGAATCCATTTTCTAAAACCGTATGGAATCTTATGGGTTGATCCATGAATCTTTGTTATCTCTAAGGGTTGATACAGTCCTTCCACCCAAGAATTTTGAACCATCTTCTTCACACAAGGGGTGGCTAAGGGTGGAGGACTTGGATATTTCCTTTTTTCGAGTATGGACCATATGTAGTCACCAAATAAACCTTTCTAGAAGGCTTATCAAAAGTGAAAAGGTGGAGGACTTGGATATTTCCTTTTTTCGAGTATGGACCATATGTAGTCACCAAATAAACCTTTCTAGAAGGCTTATCAAAAGTGAAAAGGACACTTCTCTTAAATGGAGTCGCCAGAGAAGCTATGGGTAAAGGCTTTGGGATAGTCTTTCCAAGTGTCGTTATGGGACTGGAAAGGATTCAAAATCCTCCCCAGCAACGGCGCCAAAAATGTTATCACACAGTGTGCAGTTTGGGCAAACCCCAACCCAAGCAACAAATCTCTGACACAACTGGAAACACCTATCATTGTCACCTCAATAGATATCCCCCTCATTTTAGTGAAGAACAAATCCAACACAAGGGAGGCTTCTTGAGTGACCCTAGGGGGATTGCAAGGGGAGAAGCAAGGAGTTAGAATAACACCCCTATATGTCAAGGTCTAAGATGAACTTGAGGCTTGATGAGAGTCTTTGGAGCTGGTAAATGGTTGGTAAGGTTGTGTACCTGGAAAACAGCATTAGACAAACCAAAACAAGACCAAATATGACGATATAAGTCTCAAGACGAGTGGGGAATCGAAAATAAACCTTATTGTCCCGAAATTGCAGTAGTAAGAAAATATATATCAGCAATGAAAGAGTTACAACAAATGCAAATTAAATCGTCAAAATCAAGTATATGACATTGGAAAACAATGCCTGCAATTAGTAAATAATTTTCTAATGTTTAGACCAAGACTTTGATGACAAGTGAGGGCTATTAATGAGTGTTATTAGCAAGTATTTATGACATCCCAATGGTTGTAGCAAATTCTTGCTACATTAGCAAGTTCTAACCATTAAAATCAGCAAATAAGCCACCCAAACAATAGCTCTTAAACAATAGATTAATTATCATAGCTTGAAATTGAATTTCAACAGTAGAAAAGTGAACATAGCTTGAAATTGAATTTCAACGGTAGAAAAGTGAAAAGAAAGTGAGAGAGAGTAAGCTTGTTGCGGCCCTAATGGTTGTAGCTTAATGTTTATTACAGCAAAACAATCATTTGGCCAATAAAGACACCCTTGAAAGACAAAGGAGCTTAAAGCATGTATAATTTAGATCCAACTTGAACAATTTCAATATCTCAAATTCACGTTTATCAATGCAACAATATTCAATCTCTGATGCAAAGATTAGTGCCTTGTTATTGGGTGAATGGAGTCTCTTCCAAGAAAGAGGGTTTAACTCTAACAAAGATATCTTATTTTTCTTATTATGGTCCAAACATTGAGTGTTGTGTGCAATGGAAAGTAAAGAGCACCACAATGCCACTTGAAGTTAGAACACATTGAGAGCCATGCCATGTGCAAGGAAAGTAAAAGACACCGCAAATACATTTCCCCATCAAGTGGAACATTTATTAATTATTTGTTTTCTTTTTTAAAGGTCCTTCATTTTTATAGAGAAGCGTTTCATTGCTCTGAGAACCTTGGGCAAGCATCCATAATGATTAGTTTATGCCTTTTGACTTTTGCCAGCTACAACACCTCTAGACCTTTAGCCCCTACTTCCCATGAAATGAGGTACACGCTTTTCTTGGGGTCAATGAGCTCAAAAACCCAAAAGATGAGGAAACAAAAGGGGAGAGGCGTGGAAAGTGGTTAGTATGTGCGAGAATAGTTAGTAGCAACCATTTTTCCGAGAGTGACCCACTTACTAGGAAAACATGTCAACCACCAAGGTGAAATGAGGCAAAAGGTATAATTGTTAAGTAAACTTTTTCATAATTAAGAAAGGACCCTTTGCAACATAATCAAATGCTTCAATTATTAAGATGACACTTACCATGAGACCAGACTTGTTACCTCATGAAGCAAGACCTGATGTCCTCTTTGGGGCACACTGGTGTGGTGGACACTGCTATATTGTTGTCAATGAATGGTGATGTGTGGTGGAGAGGAGGGGCTTTGTCTACTCAATGTGGGCTCAATTGGTCATCTAGCTCGACACTCTGTGTCTTCAACTTGCGAGTCTCAAGACATCATCTCCTTAGTTACCCCTAACCTAGGGGGGTAACACTATGGAGGAGCATTGTAAGGGATAAAAAGTAACCACTAGTAAAACGAAATGATATATGTACACTTGATTCTCATGGAACATCAACAATAAAAGATTTATCTTGTATGTACACAACCCTTGGGGGTAAAATCCTCTTGCATTTGCTAAAGTCCACCTTTGGGAACAAAACTCAAGAGACAAATAAGCTCAAAAAATTAATGAACAAGACCTCATCACAAAAACCAACCTCCCAACAAAATCATTTATACAAAACAATCCCAAGACACACTTACACATTGGTAAGCTAGGCGTCTAGGCAATCAAATATGGAAAAATAACATACTTTTGGGATGACTCATGGCAACATTGCCCCTCCCTAAATAAGGAACCATTGCACATCCCCCCGAGGTCAATATTTGATTTAGTGGGTTGGATAAAAGTCCACAACTTCTGGAGGAACCACAATCCAAACAACTTATCCTTTCATAGGCACTGGAAAAAACCAAACTTATGGCCAAAAGGAATTTAGGTGCAAGATAGAGAGGGGCTTTGGACTTCAAATACAAGAGATGTCAAATACATCATGCCAGGGATGATTTTTGGTGCTAAATTTTGCTCATGGGCTAATTTTCCATGGTTTTTCCCAAAAAAAGCTTCACTATTCTAAAAATGATTCGCCCAAATTCTATATGATAAAATTATTTTACCTTAAAAATCGCCACACTTTATACAAATTATATAAAATCCTTAGAAATTTGAATATTTTTACAAAAAAATCGCCAAACATTTATAGTTGTCATATGAACGATTAGTAAGTTTCGCCAATATTTCTACATTTAAAAAAAAAAATCCATCCTTAAAATCATCCCTGCATCATGCTAGGGATTTCAAGGCAACGAGGACTACATTGTGAGAGAAGCATACAGTCTAGCCTCTACTCTTCACACTAATGAAATCGACAAAAGACTCTAGAAATGTTTTTGGAACAACTCCACATGGCCCAACATCGCCTCCTAATCAGTAGTGGTCAAGAAGAAGAATCTAACCGAGAATAAACTCTGCAAACAAGGATTCATAGGTCCCTCTAGGTGCCCCCTTTGTGAACAATGTGAAGAAACCATGAAAACCTTTCTAAACAGATGCAACTTCCCAAGCACATTGTAGGAACTAGGAGCCACAACCTTTTCAACCTCCAAAAAAAAATGAAGTGAAGCCACAACATTTTCAATCTCCAAAGAAAAATAAAGTGAGCATACCAAAAATCCTAACAAACTAGAGAAGGGAACCTTCAAAAGCAAGATTGTTAACTATGCATTGGATACCTTCCCTAGCGTCTTGATATGGGATCTATGCAAAGAAAAAGAAAAAAAAATCCAAGGGGAAGACCTTGAGTGCCCATACACGATGGGGCATTATAGAGATAAACCTCAAAGAAACCATTTATGCTAGATCTTGGGTAGAGGATGAGCTCTCTTTTGACAAGTACCGCAAGAGGATCTTGGACTCTTGGGAAATTGAGAAAGTCAAAGTCCTCTTAAAAATAGAACAAAGAGATATTGCCTCCTCCTCCCCTTTGGTTTGGACCCCTCCACCTATTGGTATGATCAAGATGAACTTCAATGATGCCATAAAAAGGCAACCTAAGTCCAACAAACATGACATGAGGTGCCTTCAAAGATGCTACATGCGGTGTATTGCTCCTTTTCTCATTCTCTAAAGGCATCAATGCCTATAACTTGATCACGTTCCAGGGTTTAGAAGCGGCCTTGGCTCTAGCCATTCAACGTCGCATGACCAATGCCATAATAGAAGGAGATTCTTCTATAATCATTAATGCTCTGGTCAAAATATGCACAGGTATTCAACTTGAACAAGTTTCCAATCATTCGAGGTTCACTGGAACTCTACAAAACATTAAACTCATGATAGAGGATCTATAGGTAGTTCTACCAAGTCTTGTTAACACAAAGGCAAACAAACTTGTGGATAGAATGGCCAACAAAGGAATCAACCTCACTAAGGGGCATGGAGACCGATGTGACAATATACAAGACAAGAAGCTATAATAGGCATGCCTTCAAATTGCCAAAATAGACATGTCCTCATCTAAATTAGGTTGGATCATTGTCAAGCCCCCATATAGGGTACTAGTTGGCATGAGGAGAGATGAAAGGAGTCACATGACCCACACGAGACTCCAAATAAGGCAAGCATCATTGGCTCTCAACGGATGAGGGCCCAAATCCATCTTTAATACATGAAGTCTATATGTTATTACTCTTCTGCATTATTAGAGGGCAACAAGGTCAAAGGTTCATCATGGTTGAAACAAGCAAGTGTTTTGACCTCCACTGCACAAACCAAATGTCGTCATAAGATAAAGGCATCCCATGGTGTCTAAACCATTCAACCAAAAGCAAAGCAAGCTCTAAAGACTATGTCACTCCACTTGTTTTTTCTCCCCCTCCCCAAACAATATGGACAAGGGTAACACAAACTTGATTTGTGAAAACCCAGACATTAAAAACATGTGAGGCCCACCATAACAACCTTGCATCTGGGTCAAGCCTTAGTGTGAAGCAACCAATGGGTAAGCAACTATTGGGGCATTCGAGGAAAGGATGCAATAGAGCACCCTCAATTGCTCATGATGAGGCAACCACAAACATGGTTATGATTTTGGACTACCCCCATCACATGTAGCAAGGGATACACAATGTCATACCACTTTCAGGCATAACCACTCCAAAATCATATTAGAGAGTTGCAACACTAGAGAGAGAGGCTAGGCAACATTGTGAAGAGAAAGGCAAGGAAGGAAGGAAACCTCCTTGGACATTCCCCTCATAGATCTCATGCACGACGCACTTGAGGTTGATGCACCCTATTCCATAACACCCTCAACATGATGTGGCACATGTCATCTTTCATTGCCCCCACGTCTATGCCTAAAGAAAGTAAGTATTTTTACCCCTCCACCCATCTCCAAGGCCTTGGCGAAACAGAGCAAAGATCTCTCAACACCAAATGCCCTTATCACTGAAATCACGCACACTGAAGTCACTACTACAAGAATGGCAGACTAGGATGTCAATGCGAAGTAAAGAAACTTGGAGACTTGTATGTAAGATTTGCATCTTTAGTGTTGTTGGACCTCCTCTTTTGTTTCTAATGTTTCCAGAGTGTCATAGACTAGCCTTGCTCAGTTAAAATTTGTAACAAATGTTTTCCCTAGATTAGAATCTTGCATTTGATTCATGCTTTACATAATAATTAATTTGCAAGGAAAGAATAGGCATGCATATTCTTAATTTGATGTGATTTTCAACATATAAATACGTATTGATAAGAAGACAATATCAAGGAATTTAGTGCACTACAGAATCATAA
Source organism: Picea abies (assembly GCA_900067695.1). Lineage (NCBI taxonomy): Eukaryota > Viridiplantae > Streptophyta > Pinopsida > Pinales > Pinaceae > Picea > Picea abies. The sequence continues at coordinate 11,314 of CBVK0102036747.1, forward strand.
CATAACAGTGAATAGATATTCAACTTAGTCATTGAAGTGGAGATGATTTCCTTCATTTTTATTCATTTAAATAGAAATGTAAGTACAAAGGACTTCTCTGTTACAAATGTGGAATTATGTCCACTGGATGGGGCAGCAATACCACTCACTCAGACGGGAAGACAATCTCTCAGTTGCTTCCCACATACTCAATCGGACGGCAAGACAATCTCTCAGTTGCTTCCCACATCACAGTCAAGATTGCTCACCTAAACCCTGTGTACATGGTAAACCCCTCGTGTCCTCAACATGATAAAAACCCCTCATGTGCTCAACATGGTAAAAACCAATATCCCCTCTCCCTTCCTCGTGGTAATCTCTTCTAATTCCCCTCTTAGAACAAAATGCATCGTACTAAATAGTTTACAAAGAGTCCAAACACTAAAAAGTAATGACTCATATTTTGAGTCCCATCACATTATTATTTCAACGCATTTACACATCTACAAGATAGTAATTAATTTCAACCTTTTATATATTTTGTTATTTCAATGCATTTACACATCTACAAGATAGTAATTAATTTCAACCTTTTATATATTATATTATTTCTGATATATTCTCTTATTTAATACATGGGGAAAATGGTCCGTGACAAAATCATAATGTGGCAGGATGTTAAAAGCCAATCTATGTTAGAACATTCACCTGCTTTCTATCTCTCAGTTGCTTCCCACATACTCAATCGGACGGCAAGACAATCTCTCAGTTGCTTCCCACATCACAGTCAAGATTGCTCACCTAAACCCTGTGTACATGGTAAACCCCTCGTGTCCTCAACATGATAAAAACCCCTCATGTGCTCAACATGGTAAAAACCAATATCCCCTCTCCCTTCCTCGTGGTAATCTCTTCTAATTCCCCTCTTAGAACAAAATGCATCGTACTAAATAGTTTACAAAGAGTCCAAACACTAAAAAGTAATGACTCATATTTTGAGTCCCATCACATTATTATTTCAACGCATTTACACATCTACAAGATAGTAATTAATTTCAACCTTTTATATATTTTATTATTTCAATGCATTTACACATCTACAAGATAGTAATTAATTTCAACCTTTTATATATTATATTATTTCTGATATATTCTCTTATTTAATACATGGGGAAAATGGTCCGTGACAAAATCATAATGTGGCAGGATGTTAAAAGCCAATCTATGTTAGAACATTCACCTGCTTTCTTTCCAGGTTTATAGTTTCAGAACAGTATTCTGTCTGTGTCCTTGTTTACATACAGGGCTAAGATCTTATAGAACATATCTTCTGCTCTGCCCACACAAGCAGTGTTTGTAATCTATGTAATTTTACACTTACAGAATGACACCCTACTTTTACTGATAAAAAAACAGTGAAGCGTGTCCAACAATTTCCGAATGTCAAACTATTCACTAGGAAATTCTTACAAAGATACCCATAGTATTACAAGCAATATACTAAGGGCGTTTTCACGCTTTTTCAATTTTTATTCATCATACTTGTTCACTAAACAAGAATTCTCTGATGGTTTAGTCTAGGCTATTTATTTCTTCATTGTGCGCTGAATAGTTTGGGATCATCTATTCCCCTACGCAGGTGCCTTAAATGGATAATACATTTGTGAAAAAATGTGGTGATATGCCTTGATTACAACTATAGTACAACTCTTAAAGCATACTAACCACAAAGAGGGAACAATTTTTTGATATTGAGATATTCACTAAGCACTTTTTATGGGGATACCCAAGTGTTAATGTTTTATGCTGATCTTGATTACAACTATAGTACAACTCTTAAAGCATACTAACCACAAAGAGGGAACAATTTTTTGATATTGAGATATTCACTAAGCACTTTTTATGGGGATACCCAAGGAGATTACAAGTGGATCTTTCTGACCTGATGTTTAACAATACTAGATGCCCAGAGTCCCAAAACCTACTTCCAAATGAAAGAATAGCAGCAATACAACACAATATACAGATTGTGGCATAGTCTCATGTGGTCATACAACATTACGCAAAGGGCACACTCAAATACAAAAATGTCATCTTTGAACATTCAGAAAAAGATTATCAGAAAAATGCTAAATGAAATAGAGACCAATACTATCTAAATACATTGTTTTGAAAAAACATGATGATGCTGATAATAACAGCAACTTAGATTGAAATGGCATTCGGTTTCTCCAATGAACAAGCTCATTCCATATAGTTTAGTCTGAACCATCGGTCAACAACATAGCCTCCAAAAACCATATGTATTTAACTCTCTCAGAGGAATAAAGAGCATAGATTAGGCTAACGTACAGCTGATTTAAGAACAGTTCTTTTACTCTTATTCTTACGAACCGATTTGTCTCTTTCACGCTTGTTATAAAGCCTCTCCAGGACAAACTTTGCCTCGCACTGAGGAAAGTTGCTAAGGTCGTAATAATGAGGGGCAATATCTATTAGCCTGTTACAATGAGGTGAAATTGTAGGACAGAAATGGCATTAGTTACAAAAGTAAGATCAACCCACATCAAAAGCATAAAGGAGATAGGATGCACTTACCACTCTCCTCGAACATCAGTGACGATACGAATGAAATTACTACTTGTCAACACATACTCATTGTATAGGACCCATTCTGGCTTGTGATCAACACAGGTTGAAGGATGCAACTGAACAATCTGTGTATTATAAATCAGGATAAACAGTCATAACACATAACAAAATAAATGAAAACATACATCAGAACATGTGCATCTGATAGAAGAAAACAAAATTCACTTGCAATTAACTTCATAAGATCATGTTAATCAAATATTTTTTTCGCACCTGATTATCTTTTACTGTGAGATACTGTCCACTCCGCTCTCGATGAGCCACCTGCATGAAATAGCCTGCGAGCATTGCCTTCCTTAAATTAAGATAGTACTCATGACTTTCAAAATCAGTGCTACACAACTTGAGGTTGTATCTTGTCATGATGCGAACTAACTGCTGTCTCACATTGTCAGCAACTTTGAGAGCCCTTGTATTTATAAAATTTTCGTAGCACCAATTTGGATCTTCATCTGCAAAACCAGCACAAGAAACTGTTGGAATCAACCACAGAATACAAAAAACATTTAACATATGCATGATCATGATATCTACCAAATTTAGGGGGACAAGGGACAGGAATGAAGACAAAATATTAAAGAACAAAGAAATTAATTTTGAGTGCATATACAATTAATGCAAATAAATCTATACTTAACTAGATTAGATCCATCTTAACTCCCAGATCTATCAAGCACTGAGAGGGAACAAATCCCTTGAGGTGCAAACCTCAAGTTATTCATCCCACAAAAAAGTTTTCACCTCGAGGGATTTGATCCCTCTCAATGCTTGATATATCCGTTGTAAAGATAGATCTAAACTAGTCATATTTGACTCGGTGGTCTTCTTGACCTCTACATGCAGTGCAGTATGATTCAATGAAATGTTCAGAGGAGGTAGCAACAAAGTTGTTGATCCCTGTGTCTGTCAAATCCAAATGCCCTCCGAAGCTGTAGAAGCCCTGAATCCAAATCCCTCTATGAACAAGCAGTAGCAGTTTTGCTTATTCAACTATCTGAAATGTTATTATTCCAATTTATGTTTGTGAACTTGCAGAGATAAATAAATAAAGTTATATATATATATATGTGTGTGTGTGTGTGTGTGTGTATAAAGCTGACTTAGCCTACTGGGTTAGCTCAATTGGTTCAAACAGACCTTTTCAAGGCAGAGTTCGCCATGAGGTCTGCAGTTCTAAGGTTTGAGTCTGACTGAGTCCTGCTGGGTTACCAGCTGTTATTGTGGCCGGTGGTTGAGCTGCCCTCATTCTGGATATTCCAGGGAAGGGGAGGGAAGGGGAGGGGATCCCATGAGGTTTTACTTGGAAAATAAATATATGTTAAGCTGACTTATGCCACATCACTGTCATGTTATGTTACACATCTCCCCACCCAGGCTGTAATATGCAACCCTCAGCACAAAAATGTTTTATAAATTATTCTCAGCTTATGCTCCAAGGCACATAAGAGTTGTAGAACAGACTCTCTTCCCTTTGCTATTTAATGTACCCATTCTCTCGTCTGCCTTTCGCTGAGTAATACATACAGATATCACATAACTTGCTGCAATACATGTATTTGTACCTATCTCATAATAGACTGATCATTGTGATCAGGTGTGTAGTTTCTATGACATTATATTGTTTTTCTCCTAGTATTTTTCATTTCTGCACCAGCTCAGATGCAAGTTAGATAATCATTTTTGTATTGGAAATATTTTTCATTCTCATTCCATAAATAAGTTATCTTTAAATCACAAGGGGTTAGCTCAACTGGTTGTCGCCAATGTTGCTGGGCATTTGGCTAGTTCTGTGCCAGCAGGTACCCGGTTCGAAACCACCTGGATGAGACACAATAGTCTATGCCAATGGGTTTACTATGGATGCCATCCACAAATATAGTGAAGCATCCCTTAGCTTTCCCCGTGAGGTTTTCCTTCAAAAAGATAAAGAGGTTTTCCTTGAAAAAAAGATAAGTTATCTTTAAAGAAACTGTCGCAGAAGACATTCTCATACCACCTTTTATTTGTATAAGTGAAAAAGAATGTTTCTAGTTATCTGGCATTCCTGAGATGAGGATAATGTCTCCCAACCGTACAAAATACTATTCAAACGTTCATAGTACATGGTGGTAATAGGTATCACTGAACATTCTCCATGTCTCCCTGGACGTGAAGAATGCAGGGGACACCACTCTAACCGCCAGAGACACGTCCCCAGGGAATACAGATTTAGTGCAACAAGAATGCAAATATAAAGGAATACATTTTACTATATGAATTGTCATGATCCGAATCCTCTTTGGACCTATTCCTGAAATCAACGAAACCAAATTTAAAAAATTTAAAGAATGCATTTGGTTGTATGCATATGGACATGATACAAATCCTATTTGCAACAATTCCTGGTTGGGTTAAATAAAAGATATACATAATAAGCTCAGATAAGATAATGGACCTAGTTCCTAAACACTCAACCAAACTACAAATAAGAATTTCCAAGCGCAAACTTGTACAATAGCATTATTCACACCTATAATAAATCATTTCTCTCGGACAATAGTCTCAAGCAAAAGCTTGTAGCATGAAGCATGCCACTGGGATAGCTCTTCATACTTTGAATCATTTCATGTTGACATAAAGTTGACTGAACTTTGAAGGAATCATCCAACCAATATGGATTATACCAAAAAAGTAAATTACTTTTGCTGAGAAAAATATAATAGCCAAGTCTCGTTCATACTATTGAAGCAATAATCTATCTCAGGAATAAGAAGACAAGCCACCAAGTAAAATATGAATTTAAGTCAACCAGTGGAGGATACAAATACATATATTTCAGATTAACTAAGAAATGAAGTTTCAATTAGCTCCAAGGAATAAACTGGAAGAAACAAATGGTACTTACTGTTTTGCTTGTATGCATGATACACATTCAGCAGCGTAAGATGATCCCCATCAATGTGTGCAAAACAGGCCTTTGCTTCATCTGCAGCTTTCTGGGCCTCCCGTGGCCGGAGAAAGCAATTTGGGACTATAGAAAGAGAAATTTGTTATCACAGATGAGGCCCATGGAAGGTCAGCAGATGCATAGAGGCGAGACCACACCACATGCACCATGAGTGGTGCATAGAGAACTGCAGCTATCTGCATCATCGCTAAACTTAAAGAATCTAGGTCACACACCAACCAGACTATGCCTAAGCTAAGTAAGATAAATGCAGACAGAAGACTAATCCCCCACCCCAGTAAGGACAAAAATAAAATTAGCCTTTACCTAATGACCACAGCAAACCAAGCATCAGACAGCTGCAGACTCTGAAACAATTACAACTGAAAACATACCTGAAAGCATAGCAGTGATGGAAAGAATCTCATTAGAGCAGTTGAACTCAGGGCTGACGACTAGCATCTTGGACATCTGTGGGTCCAGTGGAAATTCACTCATCAGCTGTCCCAGTTTTGTCAAACTCCCATCTTCATCCAATGCACCCAAATAGTTCAAAAGCTCTAATGCACGCATCAAAGTTTCTGGAGCAGGAGGATCCATAAAATCAAAATGCACCAGATCATCAATCCCCAGTTTTTTCAGGGTAAGAACTACATTTGCAAGATTTGATCGCAAAATCTCAGGATGCGTCTGTGGTTGAAGGTCATTCTGAAAACTCGATTCTGTGTAGAGTCTGAAACATTTTCCAGGCTGTGTACGTCCAGCTCGACCTGCTCTCTGATGAGCACTTGCTTTTGATATAGGAGAAACAAGTAATGACTCTACACGCACTCGAGGGTTATACACTTTCTGTTTTGAAAAACCAGGATCAATCACATAAACGATGCCATCAATAGTCAAAGATGTTTCTGCAATGTTAGTGGATACCACTACTTTTCTTCCCGGATGACCACCCTCCTTTGTTGGTGGTGGAGCTGGGTCAAATATCTTCTGCTGCATGGACGGAGGAAGGGTTGAATATAAAGGAACAACTTTCAGAGGCCCAGCCTGATCACCTAAATTCTGTACCTCTCTTGTAATTTTTCTACAAGCGTCTTCTATTTCCTCCTCCCCAGTGAGGAAAATAAGCATGTCCCCAGATCGTTCATTTATGTGTATTTGAACAACCGTCCTAATTGCTGCTTCTAAGTAATCTTTTTCAGGTTCTTGAGTGAAGAATATCTCAACCGGGTGCAACCTTCCAGGCACTTTCATAAGAGGTGCCCCATTGAAATATGCTTGAAATTTTTCTGCCTCTAATGTTGCACTCATAACAACGAGCTTTAAATCAGATCTATTCTTTAAAACTTCCTTCAGTAATCCAAAAAGAACATCTGTAGCTAATGTCCTTTCATGTGCTTCATCCAGAATAATTACTCTGTAACGCTCTAAAAGTGGATCAGTCATTGCTTCTCTGAGAAGCATACCATCTGTCAAGTACCTGCAAAAGCACAACAGTGAAACGTTATATTACCTACCTATATGATTAAGTTACACAAACCATTGCAGCTAAAAGCTGTCGTGGTTCCATATCCAAATAACCGATTAAAACTTAAAAGGGATGGATGGGGGCAACAACTGAAGTGCGCAAAATAGCACCCTGGATGTTAAATCATAGTTCCATATCCAAAATAACCAATTAAAACTTAAAAGGGGTGGACAGGGGCAACAACTGAAGTGACACAATATAGAACCCAAGATGTGAAAGATCAGCATAGCTGTAATAAATGAGTGAGTGACAATACAAAGAAAGGCAAAGCAGCTCACATCATGAAAACATGCAGACAAGTTTCTTGATCGGTTGGATTGTGCTGTTTAACAAAGTATCACTCATCCAATCAAAACGGGCTCTGTTCCAAATAAGTTGGCACTCAAAGTTGAAACAAATTATATTGTAATATTGCAATGGACTTTTATGAAACTACTGCCAGTGGCAGCTTAAGGAAAAGTCCAGGCATAATGTGTTAATTACCAAACTTTCCTAAGCATGCTTACTTCAAAATAGTCTTTGGACCACTGCAATCTTCAAACCGAATGCTATATCCAACTTCTTCTCCAATTGTCACATCCATTTCCTCTGCTACACGACGAGAAACAGACATAGCAGCCACCCTGCGAGGTTGAGTGCAAGCAATCTGTTTCTGATTGTTAGTGTACCCAGCTTCTACCACAAATTGGGGAATCTGCAAGAGAACAAGGTAAGTTCAGAGAAATATATATAACTCAAAGAAGCATCAAACTCCAAAGATACGAGAATTTTACAGGAACACAAATACACAGATAAATTCTTAGCCCACCACCACTTTTGCAATGCTCAATTTGCTACAATTTTCTACATTTGCATGAATGCTTGGCTTTGGACAAAATAGAGTGGGACTTCATACTTAACATGCTAAACTGGATAGGCTTTGGGAGGTTCTTAATAGAGCAGTGAGAACCCTCTTTTCAAATGCATCAACAGAAGTGTATTAATCAATGTTCCAACAAATTTCCGGTGTGTGGAGCATGCACAATACATCTGGAGTGTGCTCATGCTCACCGTATGTTAGAGTATATAAGGGGTAATACCCCAACATAAGGGAACCCACCCCAAATATAGAAAAATATTATCTCTAGAAATTTGAAAATATTAAAAACATTAGAATTTTTTATCACTGGTTAATGTTGAATAAAAAACAAAGAATCTTGTCCCCAAGGTGTAGGACAGTCGGTGAAGGAGTGTGTTGTTAAGGCACTCCGTGATGTTAAAGTCACCGGTTCAAAACCTACGGGGACAAAAAATCCAGCCATGTTAAGGGTTGGTGTGGCTCAAGCCGGGGGCAATCCCCGGGTATTTTGACGGCTTAGATGCCCCTGAGTCATGGTTTCTCAGCCACAGGCTAGTCCCGCTGGTCACGGACAAACTAGCAAACAAAAAAAAACAAAGAATCTCCAAGCTTCAAACCCAAGTTATAAGGTTGAGGAAAGACCTCTCCAATGATTTGTAGGTGGATTATGGGGAATCCCAAAAAAACACTGATGTTACAGGTTTCAACTTTCAATCCAACATTCCAGTGGGAAATGAGCAAAAGTCCACTGCTGTCACAAGTTTTTGGCTACCGATAAAGCAAGAGACCCAAGTCAGTAGGCCTCTCCTACGTGTTCCAAGTAAATTCACTGAAAAGGCGGCAAACGTCCTCTCCCATTACAAGTTTCCATCCACCAAATATGAACCCACTGCTCACCATCAATCAACCAATCTTCAGAGTGATATTTTCTTTTGTGTTAGGGTGTTTCTCAGGGTTTATAGTGTGCTAAAAAGCTGGTGGGATGCACTACATCGGTGGGATGCACTACATCTGAGTAAGAGAAAAAGTAAACTTCTCCAATTTTTTTAAAATTAAGAAGTGATGCCCCAACAGCGGGCTCGTCCAGAAGTACCCTGACTGATAGGGTACACTTGTGGACATACCCATTTGCAGAGGACATCCCCAAGGTCAGCTCACCTCAGATACCAGGTGCTATTGGGACATTCTTGGCATCCCCAGTAAGCAGAAATGTGTCCCCAAAGTGTGGGCACGCACCCATGTTACATTGGTGTTAATGAAAATCTCTCAGAGGTACCCCCCTTCGAAGATCTATCAAACAAGGATGCCCACTCACACCATATCATTTATGTGATTGCTGCATATGTTTTTGGTTACTTATTTAAGGTAGCTCATTTACATGGACGGGTCAAGAGCACCACTTCCTCGGTACATGGAGCTGCTTAATGTTCACTTCACAGATGACTCAGCCCTCTCCCCAGATCTCACAGGACAATATGTGTAGGGAACTTTGTAATACTTTTAACACTTCTGTTGAAACTGTTAAGACTGTAGTGGGTGAAGGAAAAACAGAAGCAATCATCATTGACCAAGAGGATTATCCATAATTATTTTGTGCTAAGTGCTTTCAATATTTCCTATTAATATGGCACAAAATATACAAAGTATTTAATACAAAAAAGCAGGCCGCCGCTAGCACTAGCTTGCAGGGATAAAATACATTAACTATCTACCTACCAGCATTAGGGTCAAAAATAAAAAATAAAAGCCACATGGCATGATATCCAAAATTAATACTGCCATTCTGGCATGTACACCAAACAATATCGTAATCACCATATTCAGTAAAACTGAAGATTGCCCCGCTGCAGGAATCAATCCACTGGCAGGGGTATCATCCTTGTGAATATTTGACAGCCATTCACAATCCTGCATCAACAGCTTGGGCTCAGGTGCATTGACATCCCAACCATCTTTTTCTGCTGAGACTTCCCAGATTCCGAAATCGCCAGAGTCAGTGTAGGAAAACTTGTCATTTGACAGTCTTGGAGGAGGGCTGCAAGGCCAACTGTGTCAGCATTCATGGCACTCCATCAAGGCCCTGCCTGCCCTGTGGCAAGGTCAGCCTGGATTATCCATATTGACCAACAAGTAAATGAAAATTTTTCCAACCAGGACAGAATGTCAGATGCTCAGGCATCCCCTTTGGCATTGATCTCTCCCAGGCTGAGCAGTGGAGATAAGTTATAAATAGATCTGAAAGAAAATTGCAGAAATGGCTACACAAATATTTGTCCTTAGATGGTGAACTCTCCTGGATAATTCTAGTAGCCAAGCATGTCTTCTACTCTTCCATTATTTTACAGTCAATAGCAACCCACAAAAAATTAGAATTGATTCTTCAGAGATCATTATGGAGGAAAGCAAGGAGGGAAGAAAGGCCTTCCATTGGTACGTGAGTAAGGCAGCAATGATTATATTATAGAGTTTCTATATTCAGCTCAACCAGCTCCCCAAAAAGCAATGCAATTCTATCTCTCAAGTTAGTAGATTCCATATGGAATCACTGGTCCTCGCCCCCTCTCCAGGGTTCTAGGAGAATGCTTTCTCACCTTCAATTCTTCAATCATTTTTCCTTCAAAAGCAACCCACAAAAAATTGGAATTGCTTCTTCAGACTCCAGAGATCATCATGGAGAAATGCAAGGAGGGAAAAAAGGCCTGCCATTTGCATGTGAGTAACTTGGCAACAAATCCGGAGTGGCAGGGCAGAGCGGGGTTGGGGGGGGTCATCATGGACCTCAGAGGAACAATTGAAACTTCTTTCACATGCGGACTTGGTGTTTTGTCTAACAACCAAGCAGAAGCTTATGCACTATGGCAAGGATTGAAAATTGCTAAAGGTTCCTGTGCTCAATCATTGGTTGTGGTGAGAGACTCAAAGACGATCATCAACCATATGGTCTTCAACTCTGTGCCGTTTGATAATCCCTCAGCATCTATTACTGCATGAGCCAAACAAGAGGTGAACAACTTCACCAAAATTTCATACTATCATGTTATGAAGGAGAACAATCATGAAGAAGATCCAGTTGCAAACAAATCCTCAACATTAAAAGAGGGGGTGCTTATGGTTAATGGCACCGTTAATCAACATTTCATCCCTTAATTCATTATTAAGAGTGCAAGTACACATATCAAACATTCAATCCTTCACATGGCTTGCAGCATTAGACTTCACATTCAGCGCCGGCATAGTTATGAGAAGGAACGTAAGTCCCTCCTCGACATGACTGAAGCCATGAATGCACACGAATATGAACAGGACACTGGTTTTCTCCGTGTTCATGGTGGGATTATGGTTATGTTGCTTGGAAAGCATCTTTGGGAAGCTGAGACTCCAGCTCTGAGAGGCCTGGTAAGAACCCATGCTGATTTAATTTGGTTTGTGTTTGGTTCTCTGTTTCTGGTGTGCTGTAAGTTTTCAGGGGAGCCTCCTCCTTGGAGCCTTGCCAGTGAAGGGGTACTCTTGAGTCCTCAGAGAATCGGGACTTTGGCGAATATATCTCACTTGACGAATGTGTCTCTTGCTTTCATTTGAATCCATTAACATCAGGAAGTACTCCTTAGTTGATTTTATAACTCCATAACTCATAGAAATCAAGGCACTACAATCATAAATCATAATTTCAGTCATTTAAACTTGCTGTTTTTTGTATTTCCACATGCAGATCTGCACTTTAAAGGGCAGATTTTCATGTTATGACGGCATATTTACAGAGTTCCCAAGGCAGAAATTCATCCTTAGCTGTAAATATGCAATCTTGCTTGCTGTTTTGTGCATTTTATTGCATATTAAAGGTCTGATTTTCAATATTAAGCGAGTCTTTTAAAAGTTTGGCAGCATTCTTTGGTCCTAGGCTGTGAGGGAGCGCCCCCCCCCTCACGCCCCTGCTCCCAAAGCACACTCCCTAAGAGAGCGTTGCACTCCTACCCAGGGAGCATTTCGCTCCCTGGTCAGGGAGCTTTACACCACCTGAGCAGGGAGCTTTACGCTCCCTGAGTGCTCCGTCCATTAAAAAAATGCTCCCTAAGGATTCCCCTTCAATCTGCGCGTGTGAGGCAAGAGAGGGTATTTTTTTTTTGTTTTGGGAGTGAGTGGGAACCAAGACAAGGTTCCATAAGAAAGGAAAAGGTATGGCTAGGGTTTCTAAGGGATTAAAACACTCACTCCATTTTTCTCTCATTCTATTTCTCATTTCACTCATCTTTGCTAGGAGATTTTTGAGAGAGTTCTTGCTAGTTCGTGAGGGGATTGAAGGGAAATTGAAGGAGAAAGAAGAGAGATTTGAGAGCTTGGAAGGGATTGGAGAGCTTGGAAGGAATATTTAAGGCTGCCAGAGGGAGATTGGAGACTTTGGAAGAAAGATTAAAGGTTGCCATTTGTGAGAGCTTAAAAGGGACACTGAAGGCTACCATAGTCGTATTCAACCACCATTGGAGAGCTAAAGAGGTAGTCTCTTAAGCCCATTCTCATTTCTTTTTTAAAACAAAAAAAAAAAATCCATGTGTTGTAAACAAGTATATTATGCTATGTTGAATATTTGAATGTTTTCTTCTCCTACTCTTT
>CBVK0102036750.1:0-13838 GCA_900067695.1 Picea abies
AAATTTATATTTAGAAATATTTTGGTTTAATTTTCTAATATAAATTTATATTTAGAAATAAAAAAAAAAATAAATTTTATTTTTCAAAAATATTATATGGAAAAACATATCTTTTATTAAAAAATGGTTATAAATGAAATTAATATATATATATCACATAAGAACCCAATCTTTGAGTATAGAAAAGTTAGAAGATCATATAAAATGATGATTGTAATTAAAAGTGAAATAATTATTTAAATGGTATATTGGCAAAGATGTTTAGTTTTTAAAAATTTTAAATTATTTATATATATTTAAGATGATTGTAATTAAAAGTGAAATAATTATTTAAATGGTATATTGGTAAAGATGTTTAGTTATTTAAATTTTTAAATTATTTATATATTTTTAAAGATGGATATTAGCTTTTTTCCATGAAAAAATTCTCTCGATTTTATATATGGTATAAAATCATTTACAAGAGGAAAACTGCAGTGAGTAATTTTGACTGTGGTTGGTGCACCATCAGTGAGACGACTGATACAATCGGAAAAGGAAAATACAGCCCAACATCCTATAAACGTGGTCCTCGAAAAACAGAGAGAAAACTGTGAGGTAAGGTCGCCAAACAGCTTGCAGGAGGCAATAGAATAGACTGTCGACTTTCAGAAGATGATGGACAGCAAACATTGATCAGAAAATGCTAAGGTATGAAGTAGGACTCTCGATCCCATTATCGCAATGGAAGATCGTGAGTTTTCCTGCCACCTCGGTTAAAGCTCTCTTTGAGAGAGCGTCCGCTTCACAATTGAAAGATCTTGGGAAGTGCTGAAAGTTTATGTTTGTGAAGCTTTTGGAAAGGTCCAGCGTCTTTTTTTTCCAACCCTCAATCTGGACAGAGTGAAGCTTGGATTTTTGAGTAATCCAATCGATGATGACTCTCGAATCGTCGCGGACCAGCAGATGGATATTAGCTTGGTATGAAGAAAAAAATGATTTTTTGAAAAAAGATTTTTTCTCTTGAGTGAGTTTGAAACAGAATATAGAGAATTAATGTCAACTTTACATGAGGGGTTATAGTTTTTTTATTTATATGAGGCTTGTAAGGTATTGATAATTTTACTTTTACTTAAGTGCCTCACGATCGAATAAAGCGTTTTCAACATTTTTTTAGTTTATGGGATTTGTTTAACCATTGGTTGTTAATGGTGTTGGGTATTTAACTAGTAATTGTTAATGGTGTTGGACTAGTAATATGGTGTGGGATTCAAATCCTTTTGAATGAAGCTCACCAATTTATGCCAACAAGTTTATTAGGATTGTCATCCATGAATATAAAAACATACCCCTTGAATTTCTTCATAATAATAATAATAATAATAATAATAATAATAATAATAATAATAATAATAATGTTAATTAATAGGTTATGTCTGCATTTTCTGTATTGATTGTGTGAGTTTTGGAAAAGTTTGATGGTTTTCGTGGATACTCCATCTATCATCGGAACTGATAACATATCAGTTGTAAATGAAAGAAAAAAACTGCATTTTTTTGTATTGAATATATATTAGATTAAGGATTAAATCCAAATGAAAGTTGAAGAGATTTTTTGTATTGAGAGGAGGAGGTGTATTTGTATTCCAGGAGAAAGAGAAAACATTAAATCCAATATATCTTGGAATATATACTGTTAAATAGATGAGTTCAATTGGATTGGACGTTTGGTTAATATATAACACATTTCGAATTCCAAAATACATAAAACGTCTCAGATCTGAGATATATTGCAATCAATGCAATATTGCGCTGTGCTTATCAATTCCATAGAGATGTGTCAGAACATTAACTAAAATGGAACAAAACAATACCAGAAAAGAAAAAACTATCTGAACCCCAGACCTTTCAAGGCCTAACGTGGTTTTTTTTTGGGATCCTCCTTGATACTTATAGATCACAGCTTCAAATGGATATATGCTGACAAAACTATCTATTCTGAATGATCACAATACCTGGGATGGGGACTGTTTTTGATGGCCTTCTGGCCATACTTTCTCCATTTGTATCCATCATCTATGTTGCTCCCTGGGCATTTTATCTTGAGAGAATACCTGGACTCGCTTTTAGCCCTATTCAATCTTCTGTAAAACAACTCGTCTCTGAAATTACAGAAATCAAAATGTAAGTTTACAACTCGTCTCTGAAATTACAGAAAATTTCAGAAATCAATATGTAAGCTTAACAGTGAACATCACACAATTGATTAAAAAAAATCGATAATTAATTATTATGGAAGACTCAATGAAATGCTTTCAAATTTATGTAAGCCTGGGAGTATCTGCTGTGTGGTTATACCACAGACATTTCATGTGGGTAAACCAAACCATCACATGATGTAAGAGATGAATAATGGGGTTGTAACAGTGATGGAAACCGTGACATGATGTAAGAGATGAATAATGGGGTTGTAACAGTGCTGGTTTGTTCAACATTTCTGAAAAGTGTTGTGTGGATGTATATGAAAAATAGTAGTAGAATTCACAGAATTGTTTTTACTATTATAAAACATCTTTCTCTCCAAACCAGCTAACCCAGCTAAATGGGCAAATGTACTCCTTCATCCCTAAAACCTTGAATGATATAACTGTTACTTACATTGACTTCGAAAAGCTGCGATAAGAGCTCTGAGACATAATATCCTGATCCCTCTTTAGCCCAGAAGTTGGGAACCAAGCTTGTGATCGAAGAGCTCCGGCATAGAATGAATTAAACACACAGGACTTAGAACTGGAATTGGAGACCGAATCTGTGGCCGAGACTGCCCCAGACTGGTTCTGTCTTAATAAAGCAGATTGCACATCCATTAGAGTTGGAAATGAATGAGTATTTGTACAAGCTGAACCCGTTTCTATCTCTTGATTCCCATTCAAAAACTTCAAATTGTCTGCATTCATGGCAGATATCGATATATTTTCTGGATTTTCTGACTGCAGAAACCCATCCACATAATCACAACCACCTTGTGATGACTGGTCGAAGGATTTCATATTAACATCAGGAAATCTACCGACGTCCTGGTCATCATGGAGTAGCTCGCTCATGTAACTGAAATCAAAATCATCGTCTAATATTATATTATCTTCTGATGGAGAATCCACAGAGTTTTTCTGAGGCGAGACTGCATTGAATTTCTTCAGTATGGGGAGACTGCAGCAATAATCCCAGCAATCAGAGATTTCGCTTGCCTGATCATGAAGCTTTCTTTTACCGATTCCACAAAAGCTCTGCATATTAGAATCCATGGCTAATACATGACAGAAAGAGACTAGAAGCTTCAAAAACCCATATATCAAATTCTGGATAAGGATGGCTATGGAACGTCCACACTGGTTTGATTTATAGTCGACTAGAGACCCCAATGACCAATCCACGGTGGGCTGGTAATCTTAATTATGTTCCCCAAATCCACGAAAGTAAAAAGATAAAAAACGTCAATGGCGTTGACATCGGAGCAGGATCTGAAAGTTCCCGTGATACAGAGATGTGTACAATAAATAAAACGAAGGTTCGCACAGACAAAATTCAACCCAACAAAGCTTCTAATATTTTTAATGTCGTTTGTCTGGTTTCGGGTTGAGGTTTGAAGAGCAGTTGCATTTAAAATTTATTTCGAAGAATCGAAGAGGACAAAGAGTTGACCTGCCAGATCCGTGAGCGTACACTTTGGCTCTTGACCACCCCAATCTTTTTTCCTTCTGCTGTCGTCGGGCTCGGCTCCACGTTACTCTGAGCTTGCATTATTGCAATTAGCCTGTCATACCTTAAGTCAGCGGGTACGTGAAACCTTTTACGGTATTGGCCAAAACAGCATACAAAACGCAAGCATGGTATGCATTAGTATTAGTATTATGGATTGAAGCAGGACAACGGATTCACGTTTTTTTGGGGTTAATATTTGTCAGATTTCGATTCAAAATGGCTTTTTATTATTTTCATCCAACTTAGAAGGTTAAATGTTGGTCCTTTGATTTTTTCTTATTTGTTATTATTTAAATTAGACTGTTCATTTTTCGCTGAAATTTATATTATCAAATCCATTGAAATGATTATGGAATTTATGGATATGGTATATGCAATTTATTAAAAAACATTGTTAGATAGTGTTCAACATCCGGCAATCTGTTAAATCATTTTGTTAAAAGATTTTTTATTTTTTTAAATATTGATTTTTTATTAAATTATTTTGTTAAAAGATTTTTTATTTTTTTAAATATTGGTTTTTTTATCGATGGATTAATGATTATCACATTATCAATTTTTGTAACCTCTTAACTTAATAAAAATATGGTGATCTTGGAAAGCTTTTCTTAATACTTTTTTAGTACAAAAACAAAATTATAAAGAATCACAAGTAATCACTTACCCTCTTAAGGTCCAANNNATAGACCAATTCAGTCTTAGTGGACGTTAATCATCATCATCATCATATTATTCTGTTAAACCTTTTTTTTTTTTTTTAAATTGACCTCTTATCCATGGGTTAATGATTTACCCTCTTTATTTTAACTTTCCAAACTAGATTTTTTTTTAATTCATTTTTAAAATTATCCAAGCTATTTCATATATCATTTACCCTCTTTATTTTAACTTAAATTCATTTTTTTTTTTAAATTCACTTTTTTAAGATATCGGCATTATTTCTATTTCATATATCATTTACCTTCTTTATTTTAACTTAAATTCCAAACTCATTTTTTTTTTTTTTAAGTTCACTTTTTTAAGATATCGGCATTATTTCATATTAATTTGAAAGAAGAATTGTACAATATTTATATGGCTGGTTTGCAATTTGGGAAATTATACTAGCAACAAAAAACAATTTGCTTGTCTAGATCAAATGTTAAAAAATAAACTTGAATTTCAAACTCAATTTTTATTTTAAATTTGCTTTTTTAAGATATCCACACTATTTCATTTTCAAAATATTGATAACACTACCAACTTCCCTAACCTCTTAACTCAACAAAAGTATGGTGATCTTGGAAAGCTTCTCNNNTTAACTCAACAAAAGTATGGTGATCTTGGAAAGCTTCTCTTAATGCTTTTTGAGCACAGAAACAAAATTCTAAAGAATCACAAGTAATCACATACCGTCTTAAGGTCGATAGACCAATTAAGTCTTAGTAGACGTTAATCATCATCATCATCAATTTGAAAGAAAAATTGTACAATATTGATATTGTTGGTTTCCCATTTGGGAAATTATATCAGACAAAAAACAATTTGCTTGTATATATCAAATACCAAAAAATAAACTTGAATTCCAAACTCAATTTTTTTTTTAAATTCACTTTTTTAAAATATCGACACTATTTCATATTAATTTGAAAGAAAGATTGTACAATATTTATATTGTTGGTTTGCCATTTGGGGAATTATACCAGTAACAAAAAACAATTTGCTTGTCTACATCAAATGCCAAAAAATAAGGATGAGGAGGGCCAAAGCCTCCCTACTTCTGAATCTAGAAAGTAAAAAAACCAACAATCCTAACATAAGCAAAGTTAAACCCAGTGGAACATGATCATCTGCAACAAGAACTAGGGGTTAAGGAAAGGTAAGGTTGGTGAAGTCCATGCTTGCAATCTTCTCAGCAAACAAATTGATTTTTTGGTCCACAAGTTTGATCTGGAGTTGCACATCGTTGAGCTGAAGACGAATCCCCCGACAAGCCTTGTTGTGTTCAATCAACACCTTTCCCATGAGTGTTTTCATGTGCCAATATAAGTCGATCGTTTTGTAGTATTTGGATTTTCTAGCACGAGGGGACCTTGGGTCTAGAATCCAAGGATATATGTCCTCATTGAGAGCCTCATCATCAATGAAATTCCCTACAACCATCATGTCTGCCTCAGCTAAGTCGAGCTCTGCCTGTATTTCTGGGGGTGTATGCACTTGATAATCTATTGTCGAGTCCTCTGCTTCCAATTGCACCCTCGAGATCATAGTTCTGGCTCACTTGCTAAGCAAGTAATTGTGAGAGCTCCCTCTCGCCATGAGGATTGACTAGAAAGGAAAACGAGGCTGGAGGGAGAGCCAAAGATTAAGAGGGAGATTGAAGGGAACCATCAAAGACATGAGACAAGTTGAAGGGCACTAAGAGTTAGGAGATAGAGAAGTGAGAGGTTGTGGGTTCGACCAATGGGGTTCAATTAAAGCCAATGGCACACACACAATCCATAAAACTTTGACGATGAATTCATTCATTGCAATCACTAACAATGAATTCCTCCACAACCAGAAAATTCAGAGAAGGACAAGGAAAATAAACATCGCATGAAGGGAAGGACAAGGAAAATAAACATCGCATCAGGGGAGTACCCCGCCAAACAGAGACCAACAAGTAGTGATGAAGGAATGCTCAAGAAATTACGAAGGGGGAGCATCGGGTGTGTCGGGGAGGGTCGTGGGGAGGACAAGTGTGCACATTATACACACACCTCTAGGTGCAATCTCTCCACCTCTTCCCATCCCTATCACCCGATCTAGTTGGTGTTAAAATCCACATTGAAAGTAATTGAAATTGTAGATTATGATTGCAGTATGTACAATTTCATAAGAGGAAAACAATTTTTTTTTTTTATGTATGAATATTAAATATTTTTATTACTTTTTTAATATAAAAGGTTAAAGTATGAAATAGTTTGGTTTTACTTGGAATAGTGTTTGAACATGGTAACATATTATAGGTTTTTAAAATGAAATGAATTATAGGTTTTTAAAATGAAATGAATGATGGAAAAATTTAACTTATTATTATTATTATTTTGTAAAATAAAGTTTCAATTTAATTTATCTTTTTATTTATTTATTTATTTTTTTAATTTGAAGATTTTTTATCTTTTTAAAATAAATCAAAATTAAAAAAAAAAAGTTTCATAATCAAAATTCTCATCAATGAAATGGAATTATAATTTTTGGAATATGTCTATTATTTAACTTACTTCCTTTCAAATTACCCATCAATCCTTAATGACATAAACTTAGAAATAATTATTTATTATACCACCATACTTAAAAATTTAAATCTCATATAAACTTTCAAATATGATTATTTATTATACCACTATACCCAAAAATTTAGAGAATTTTCCAATTCCTTTGAACTTTATATCATTTCAAATTACCCATCAATTCTTAATTCCAAAAACTTAGAAATATGATTATTTATTAAATAGTTATAGTCAAAAACAAATTTGGGTAATCTTTCAATTCCTTTAATCTTCATAAAAGTTTGATAAATCTTATAAATCTTACAACCAAGCCAAGCCACCAAATTGGTGTATGAGACCCTCTTATTTGTGGGACAAGGAATCCTATGAGATTTGATTGGTAAAGTCGAGTATACATACCCTATCCCCCTTTGAATTTAAATTTATAACCTTTTGAACTGAAACACATATTCAATGTATATATATATCAGTGTGTATATATATATGAAAGTTAAATCCATCCTATATGTAAAGAGTTAGAGTTTTGTTGAAAAAACAAAACAAAACGTTAAGCCATCGTCTTACCCCACCACCACTTATCTCGGAAACCTGCTTCCATGCCGTGAGGTTTCGGGAATCTCTCAATTCATCCCGACTTCAGAAAAACTGGAAACCCGGCTGATTGATTAGAATCACGATGACATATTTCGCTAATAGACGGCTGAAAATTATAAAAAAATCTGTTTCACCGGGCTAATACTTGCCGGGAAGGTGCATTCTGTGTACTGAATATAAAACGCCAATTTAAACCGGGTAACTACTAACAGGTCAAAACTTTGGGATGAGAATATTAATAATAATAAAATGGATACATTGAATTCAGAGTCAAACAGACAAAAAATGTGAATCGAGAATACAGACGACCACATTAAAGAGAAGAGGACAGATAGCAGACGTACCGCTTTGTATTTTAGCTGTCTCNNNACAGATAGCAGACGTACCGCTTTGTATTTTAGCTGGTCTGAATTACGTGAGAGCTGTTCTCTAATTTGATGGACTACCTACCTTACATTCACGTGCATGACATTGACATAGGGAAGAAAATTATGTAGCCAGAGTGACAGTACAATTCACAATCCATGTCGTCTTTACAAAGTCAACGTTAATGTGTCTGTCTCATCATAAATTTTTACACAGATTTTCGGGGGTTTAAATCTGGATATCTAAGGGATCAGCATAAGAGTGAAAAGGTGCTTGTTCTGATTCTCAGAAAAACAGACTGCTGCTGCTGCTTCTGATGTTCTGAGTCTTCTGGAAACAAAAAATTCAGAGCCTGTAAATGTTGGGCTCACTTTCCAATGAATATGGTGCTAGTTGTTGTAATAGTAAAAACAATAGGATTGTACTCTTTCTACAGTTAATATGTACATTGCAGAAAAGTAATTAATGTTGTATAGATTGTGGAATATATATTGTACAATCTCAATATACTTTCAATCAGATAATATATATTCTAGTCTATATAATATTTCTTAGTGACATTGCAGAAAAGTAATTAATGTTGTATAGATTTTTTTTATATAAACTGTTTACAGAGCAGGACCTCTTCCCATCTCTTGGAGAAAGGTACCGTTTTACTGTCTGAGCTGTCTCACGGGACTGTGTTGTATAAATTGTGGAATATATATTGTACAATCTTAATATACTTTCAATAAGATAATATATATTTTAGTCTATATAATATCCCTTAGTGAAAGGATGCCATTTTTTTGGGCAACTCTAAAATTTTTTAGTTTAATGTAGTTTAATGTATGTTGCATTTTAGTATATATTTAAAAAAATAATCAAAGTTTTGATGCATTAAGATTTTGATTAACGAAAGTGGCAAAGGACACTACAAGGTTATAAGTGGAAGATGGATCAATGTGGTAGATCTAAAAGTGTCAAAATATGTTGATGAGTTAGAAGAGGAAGTTGAGACATCAAAAAGGTAGATGAAGAGAAGATATATTTGTTTTGCACATATTGCTTTAGAAAGTTTCTTATGTGTATAAAAGAATTATAAATAATTAGGGACACAAATATATTTTTGAAGAATGCTTATTACTACCATTTATGATTTAAGTAATAATGTCAATATTTTGGTATCATCATGCTTAAGACAACTATCTCGTAGTAGAATAAGATTGACATCTATGTAAAAACATGATCCACCTAGTATGTTAATATTATGTCGTTTCCAGGTCTTTATCAAGTAGGGGCTTTCCCATAGATACAATTTATGAAGTTGAGTAGAATCCACATAACTTTAGATTGAACAAGACTTTGATATTTTCTTTTGAAGTAAGACGAAGTCTACACTACTCAAGGCTACTAGCCTAACCTTTCTCATTACAATCTTTAGACCTCGATGTGTAGCTACATCATTGTGTGTAGATAAAACTTGGCCACTTGAAATAACCCTTTGATGGTTCGTAAGGAGGAAAAGTTACACTCTTATGAAATGCATCTAGGTCTTGTGTTGTTAACCTATTTCCTTATGTCCAAGGAAGACCAACTCTTAGCCAATCAGAGACAATTAAAGGTCATACTCCAAGACGAAAAAATGGTTTTAGGCTAGATAGTATTTACAAGAAAGCTAGTATCTCGTACTATCATCATTGAAGCTATAACAATAGGTCATGTATTTTGAAGTAGCATCTAGCTCAATCCCATACATGAAACTAGATACTAGCCTTAGTTAAAATCTAACCTCTTTGTTTGAGGTACATAACATTTAGTATTATTAACACAAAGACCCAACCGACTCTCCCAACAAATCTCTCTAAAAAACTAATTGACAATATTTATCTTACAATTTTTTTTTTAAATTTAGCTACTCATATATTAACAAGTATAAAAAAAGCATTCTTCCTAGGCTATATATCAAACCTTTGGAGATTTTGTCTGTGTTGGTCTTCAATAATAACATATTTGATCATAATATTAGTCTATCTAGCCTATGTGATCTGGATATCACAATAAGAAGATACTAAAATTTGTTTTTCTTTTCTTTTCTATATTTATGCATTTCCACATTCTGCATGCAAAATGTAGAGAGTCTTATTTCTCTTTCTCCCCATGGTTGAGTTCATGCATTCTTGCATCACTGCATCTGGTGTGGACTATAGAGATGAGATTCCAAGTTGTTTTTCCCTTATCTACATTTCCACATTTCACATGCATATTGCAAAACTCAGAGAGTAGATTATCACTCTTTCTTCCCATTGTTGGGTTCCTGCATTCCTACATTGCTACCTCTAGTGTGGAGCGTGAAGTTAAGTTTTTGAATTGTTCTCCCCTTATCTTTCTTACTCTTGTTACTCTTTCTTAGATCATTACATTTCCACATCACCCCATCATTACCTTAAACCGTCCTTATCAACTTAATAATAATAAAAAATATTTTACTTGCATACTAAAAACTAAAACTTAATTTTTATTAAAAAAATTATAATTTCATTTAAATATATATATATAAACATCCTTTATATACACTAATACATCAATTAGTGTATACAAAGTCAAAAGGTATATATCCACACCTTTAAAAGCAAAATAAAGGTAATATGCCACTTAAATGTGTTTGATATTTGGATATGATCCACATATACCCTTTGACATTGCATAAGCTAATTAATAATGTTTCCCTAGACCTAGGGTAGCACAATACCCTTTGACTTTACTAGAAGTCAATTGGTATGGGTGTGGATTTTACAAACATGTCTAAAGAAATCTTTATTTATATAATGTGGGCAACTTAATATTCCACATCTTTGCGTAGTATATGTCAATGCCCCCTTTAAGAGACAAATATTTTATTTTAAGAATAAGTGAATATAGTGATGTCATCCCACTAAAGTTTGGAATATAAGTTCATGGTAGGGGTGGTTGGAAGACTCTAATCTTGTTTGATATTGTTTCATAATTCCAAAGCGAAGGTGGAGTAAGGTTAGTAAGGGATTTCAATTAAAGTGTTATTAAATTGAATTAAACTATTTTTTATGATTATATGATCCATTGAAATATGTGTATATGAATTTTTAATGAAAACACTTTATCGAGATGTTTATTTAATGGAACTTTTCAAAGCTAAAAGGTAATTTGTAGCACAATTGTTCTTTGGTAGGGAATTTATTATATTTTAGGAGTTAATGATTTGATGCCATAGCCAATGCAATTATCGAAGGTACAAGGTAAATTACATTAGAACTCTCTTTAGATAGGACATGTACTTAGTTCACGTGGACAAAAGAGGATTGTAGACATGATTGTAATTTAATTTTTAATGAATATTAGGAGCTTATGATGGGATGTGATAGCTAATGCACTTATGGAAGATACAAGGTAAATTACAATAGAACTCTCCTTAGATAAGGCATGTACTTAGTTCATGTGGAAAAAAGAATATTTTAGTTTATCTCAATAAAATTATTGAAATTTTAATGAATATTGATGGACAAACCAAAATACATTTTACAGGGACACCATGCAAATTTAAGTCATGTTGATCCACTCTTAGCTTATCTTCTTTAGGTGCCTTTGGATCCTTCTTGGATCACTATTAATATTATGAAAGATATATGATACTTATTTGTATTTGTAAGGATATAGGGTAGTCATTTGTACACCAAAAATTTGTGATCCTTCTTGGATCACTATTAATATTATGAAAGATATATGATACTTATTTGTATTTGTAAGGATATAGGGTAGTCATTTGTACACCAAAAATTTGTGGATTTGGTTATTAAGCAAAACATTCATGTAAAAATTTTGCGAATTGTTTTATTAAATAAAATATTCATGTAAAAAAATATGAATATGAGAGGAGAAAAACCTCTAAATGTCTTTATTGTTTTTTCTTTAGAGTCATTTCAACCATTACTTACACTTAATAAAAAGCTTATGTATCTTTACATTTTATGTTAAATGAAGATATACCATGATATTAATTATTTTAAGTAATTAATGAGTTAAATTTTTGGATAAATGTTCATGAACACATCTTTAATTGTGGTTAGCTTAAAGTTTTTGTTTATTTTGGTTTTTTAATATTTAAATTAAAATATGTGGTATAATTTTTTTAACTCACTATTATGTAAAAGTTGTGTAGAATGTCATAAATTATAATATTTTTAGTTTTTTTTAATTGGAAGAAAAAACAATATTTTAGATATATTCAAATCTAAATTTGTACAACTTCTCACTTTCAAGTTATTTTCTTATATTCTTCCTTTGCATTTACTATCATAGTGTACACTTCACAATCTACTTTTTAAAAGATGCATTTTGTTGCTACTAAAACTTTCATCTCTTTTTTGTCTGGTTGTTGGCTTGTCATCTTTTTCCTTTATTCACTTAGAATGCCTTTATTTGTGTATTGACCTTTTTTTTATAAGTTGTTCACAAACTATGTGTTTGATAGCTAATACAAAAGTCATCACTGCATTTTTTGATGACACCCTCATGCCTGATAAGAAATTTTATTAAAGGGAAAGGGTTAGTTCATAAGGGGGGTTGGGGGAGGGTGTGTCATCCTAGTGCATATAGAAGGTATTTAATTTTATCAATATGTATTTTGGTGCAACAATAAATAATTGGAACCTAGTGAGCTAGCTCAAGTGGTTGGGTGCTTTGAGCTTCATGCAGGAGGCCTTGGGGTAGATCCCCAAGATGGTTGCCTCTATTATGTGCCTCACTTGATGCCCATGCTAGGTCAAGCACTATAATTAGCATTGGTAAGTTTACACTAGGTACCATCCATAAAATTCAAGAAAATATTTAGGGTTTCCCTGCAAGGTTTTCCTTGGAAAAAATAATTTTAAATAATTGGGGTATGGACTTTAATTATATGGGAGCATAATTTTCTGATTATTGATACAACATTTTGTGACAAAATATTAAAATTTTAATAAAGGACTATTACTCATTATAAATTGATTTACCATTAAAGGATTAGAGAAATAAGAGAAGAATGTGGTAATTTTTAAAATATGAGTAATTTTTATAAGTTCATGAATGCGCATGTTTTGAATATCTTTTATTAAGTGATCCCTCATGGGTCGGTTGACTACCATCCTTGTTAGCCACAAAATACTATTAACAATGTACCACCATGCCAAGAGCATACGAATGGCCTTGAAGCCTCATATTCAACTAAGAAGATAGACAAAAATGAATCTCATTAGGATATTTTAGTAAATAGGCATCCATTTCATGAAGAAAATACTAACCCGTCGCAAGGTGGTAGCCATTTGACATCTCAAAGAGACTAGATTGCATATGACCCTTCTAGGGTCTCCACTTATAATGAAACTACAAATGATGGTGACCATCTCTTCACCTTTGAAACCATTTCAGAGGCTATTAAGCAATGGGAACCCAAGAATAAATGGGCCTAGTTCAAAATCTCCCTATGAGGACATGCTGTCAATTGATATTAGATGGCAAATTGCACCTATCATTTTACAACCTAGTGATGGGTTGTGGTAAATTTTCGTTGAGTATACAATTAGGAACTAATTGTCAACCATCTATTTTTCATTAATGACTACAAAAATATACAATCAAAACCATTTGTAAGGATGAATCTTGCATTAAAGACTTGTTGAGCCAACTTTAATACAAAATTGAGGGAAAATAATGCATCAATTGGTTTGTGTCTAGTCTCTATCCTTTAATATAGATTTGTTTCTTCCATTGATGATGACATAATTACATGGATGATTTTAGGGCTAAATTTCACTCATGGGATAATTTTCCATGGTTTTTCCAAAAACAAGATTCTCTATTTTAAAAATGATTCACCCAAATTCTATAGGA
>CBVK0102036759.1:0-29729 GCA_900067695.1 Picea abies
TTCATTAGAAATACCTTATTAGACGCCGAGGGTTTTTCATACAGTTTAGCCAACGCGTCCATCAGATCCTTCGTTGTCTTTTCTTTCGAAATATTGAAAGCCACCGACGCTGCCAAGCTCAGTCGTATCGTTCCTAGAGCCTTTCTGTCAAGAATGTCCCATTCTTCATCCTTCATGGTCATCGACTTCTTTGCTACTCTGCCCAATGGTAGGAATAGATCCTTCTAATATAAATAATCTTCCATCTGCATCTTCCATAAATGGTAGTTTTGGCCGTTAAATTTCTCGACCCTAAACTTTCCATCTTCCGACATTGCTCCCACTCGAACCAAGAACCCTCTTTTCTTGCGAGTTGCCTTTCACTCTGATACCAGTTGTTAGAAAAACAGGACCGCGGAGCAATAAAATAAAACAAATGTGGAAACAAAACACAGAAGATACACAATACAAGAGAGACACAAATTTACATGGTTCACCCAGTGTGGGCTACGTCCACCAAAGAAATTGCCAAGTCCTTCCTTTATTATTATCCAACAAAATGAAGGGATACAACCTACAGCAAAACCCGTTGTAACTTCCTCTTCTTTCTCTCACAGTCTCCTCCCTCAGAATACAATACTCGCCATAATGCATAGTCGTAATACATTTCCCTCATAACAAAGGGTTGCCTTCTAGGGAAAAAAACCATAACATAATTTCTAACATTAGATTTGTGACCTTATAATGAACGGTCTAGATTTACAATGAAATTACAATTTACATTTACAAGGCAATTTTTCCTTCGGGGGCTTCGCCTCCGGACCCCACAGAGGGGGTACCCCCCCTCTCCACTCCCCCACGTGGAAGAGTGTACATACTTATGGGGTGTAAAGTATTCATGGGGTATAAACACGACTGAAAGCAAGGACCTCTGAATCAGGAACATAATCAGGCTCCACAACCAACACACCCATGTTCGAATCCAATTGTCTAATGCAAGCAGGCCTTCAAATATATAAAATCGGTCAAGATGTTTTGTTATGGATGTTGGACCCACGTGACCATTACGTCAAGAAGGAGCCATGATGTCAGGTTGTAAGTCAATCCGATCATGAGACATAAATAGATTAGTGAAGTAATCGGCCAGTGGGTCCTTGGCCGCTGAGGCACCCCACACTTCACTGAGATTGGTAGTAAATTTTAAATCACCGGCGATGATTAGATTTTGAATGTCAAGTAGTCCATGAAGTTCCACTTTGTTCCAAAAGTCTTTCCTGTGTAGACAAGGGCCATAGATGTTGATAAAATTAATCGAATTCTTGTTCCATTTGCAAGTTCCAGTGAGAAGAATCCCTCCACAGCAAAGGACGAGTGCTAGATCAAATTTTGTGGAGTCCCACACAGCGGCAAGACTTCCTGAGTTACCCAATGAGTAGACAGAGCAAGTAATCCAGTTTGGGCATAACTTATTGAGGAAGAACCTGGCTTTCTACCCATCTACCAAAGTTTCATGTAAGAAAATGATGTATGGGGGGTGACAAGTGAGTAATCGTCTGAAAGCGGAGGTTTTAAGGGACCCTCCTACCCCTCTGATATTCAGGGAGAGAATGATCATTATTTGGCATGTGCTAACGCTTTAATTCCTCTAAGCGCCCCAATATCAGTTGATTGTGACGGAGAATCTGTGTTGGGAGATGTTTTATGCCCCTCTTTGCGTCGGGCACTTCTCGTTTTTATAGGCGAGTGAACATAGCCAAACCCTCTGGACCAAGTGTGTTCTTGTTCTTGATCCGGTTCAGTAGCTACTAAGTGATCTGAAGTCCCCTCCGCAGTAAGTGTCTTGTGAATCGATTTCCCCAGGTAAGTAGGCAGAGGGATGGGTGAGAGGACAACTTTATAAGGTGGGAGAAGTGAATCCACCAAGTTAGTGATTGTATTTTCCCCTGGTTGAGATTGACTAGTGCCAGGTAGGAATTGTAAAGAGTCTTGAATAGTGGGAACAAATTCTTGGCTCTTAGACTCTAATGAAGTAATAGTGGGCAAGTCCGAGGTGGTTATCCTTGACGTGGAGGCCCTTGTGTTGGCTAAAGTCGGGGGAGTAGAGGCTGTGTTGGATGGGTTGTGGGGGATAGGAATAGAATGAGTTTCTAGTGATGAGCTCAAGTTAGAGGGTGCAGGAGTTATATGAGTGTTTGTGTTGGGAATCATAAGAGGGGAAGTAGGTGGAGCAAGTATGTCTTGCAGGGGAAGTGTAAGGGGGTGGTCTGTAAATGTGGCAGGTTGTGGGGGTATCAAAGTAGAGGAGGTGTGCAAATTAGGATTGTAGGTGGAATGTTGTTGTGGGGGGGTAACAGGGTAGTGTGTAGGTAAGTGGTGGTCGGAACCAGGTGAGTGGGAAATAGGCAGCTGAGAAGTAGTCGAGTCCAGGTAATTTAATTCCCAAGATGAAAGAGAGTTAAAAAGAGGAGGGCAGATGTATTTAAGCTTACCATTAATTGTGCTAGTATCAACTGTATCTTTAGAGGCTGGAATGTTCGGATAAATGGGGTGAGTATTTTTAGTTGGAGAGTCCATCCTGTTGGCTAGGCAAGCATGGTTTCCTCATCCTATTCCTCTTCAAAGTGACATGTGCAGGCCTTTCTGAGATGTCCCGTTTTCCTGCAGAGTGTGCATCTGAAGGGGATGCCAAGACAATCCAGCTTTTGTTTGATGAGATGACCTCTCCATTCGATGTCTATATTCTCTAAGCGTCTGTCGTGGATATCTATCTCCACCAAGACTTTTTCCAGTTTCTTATCTGAGATTTGAAGAGATTGATGCTCCACATAGATGTAGTTTCCCAGTGCGTTGCCAATGGACTCCAGAGATTTTTGGTTCCATAAGTGTAATGGGAGTCCTGGAAGGAGGACCCAGAAGTGTTTGTGTCTGAAGTAGTCCAGTGAAGGGTTGAAGTAGTCCAGTGAAGGGTCGAAGTTGGTCCTCCAATGTTTGAGTATAAGGCTACCTCCGTCCAGTGTATAGAGACGATCAAGAATGTATGAGGAGTCCTCTGGAGATTTAAAGCAAAAACAAAGCCATCCACGAGTCAGATGGGTGATTTTCAAGTCATATCCCAACAATGGCCACCAGGTTGAGTGCACCTAAGGGGTGATTTCAGATCGACAAAGATGCTTATAGAAGATTCGTCCCACTAATGCACAAAGACTAAGGGAGACAAAGTCCTCTAATCCGATATCATCCCCTAACACCATTTTCCTTTTTGTTTTTTTTTTTAGTCCAGGCTTTGGTTTGTGGTTTTTGAGCTCCTAAATGACTAGAACCCGTCGGATGGTAGTGTGAAGTCAGACGCGAAGGTCTCCTCTGTGTTGTTGGAGATAAATCACTATGAGGGGTATGTGGGAGTGTAGGGGTATGCAAGAGTGGGGGGAG
Source organism: Picea abies (assembly GCA_900067695.1). Taxonomy (NCBI): domain Eukaryota; kingdom Viridiplantae; phylum Streptophyta; class Pinopsida; order Pinales; family Pinaceae; genus Picea; species Picea abies. Next base: position 3,409 of record CBVK0102036759.1, read on the forward strand.
AGGTCTAGTGTCGGCTTGTGTTGTGGTCAGGGATGAAATCTGGTGAGGCGGGTTTGTATAAGAAGCTGAAAGAACAGTGGGTTCAGTAGGAATAGTTTTCGAAGGAAGTGGTTGGTAGGAAGAGTGAGGGAAAGCAGGGGTCTGGGCGTCAGCAGAGGTAGGACAAAAATGGGAGGGCTCAGTCGCAGTATGAGATCATGATGCTAGTGCATCTATCATGGAGAAGAGGCCCTCACTGTTCCAGAGGACCTCGTCAGCAGTGCCCATTAGCGCACTAACTTCTTTCTCCAACATTGTGTGAATCGAGGTAGAGTTAATCTTTTGGATGCCTGACAGTGTATGGCATAGTGATAATGTTGAGTGGAGTAGTACAGAGTGTTTAGACTAATGCTAGAAGGGGACTCTGCGAAGAGCAGTGGGAAGTGAGTAAAGGGGAGTGGGGACGCAAGATGAGAGGCAAGTTCCACAGCTTATCCAGGATGGTATTGTTGTTTCAGGGTGGAGTGTAGCAAGTGATGCTTGTTACCTGGTTCATCCATGGCTGCTACTTTCTATCACTATACATTCCCCACTCATTTAAACAATATTGTTGCTAAACATGTTTTTCTATAATATGTATATAGTAGTCCAAAATATTACCAAATTAATGTTTATGCTATATTTACTTTCATATAAATATTAATAGATTTTTTTATTGTGATTTTTAGATTTCAAGAATATTAAGAAAATTCTAGTGAATAAAGGACATGATAAACATATAAGGAGCTATCCCAACAAGAACATGCATGAAATGTATATAATTGTTTATTTTTTATGAATAGTCAGAGAGTTTAATTATCACATGAAGTACTAATTAATTGTTTTGTTGTTGCAAAAAAACAAAATGGAACCTATTCAACACATAAAATGGGATGACAAGGTAAAAAATGGTCGATTACAAATTTTTTGAAAACTTGCATTTTTCTTACTTAACATTTCATTTTGTTGTGATGTTTATATTTTAATTAATTTACAATTGTGCATGTATGTTTTCTAACATGCACTAATGTACAAAGAAGAGCCATTTGAACATTTGATTAACATTGGATTAAGTATGGGTTGTGTGTTTGTATTGGAGTATCAACAGTTAATTGAACAATTTATAAGTAGCTATGGTGTTTTACTTCCCTTATTTTATAATTAATGGAACAACAAGAAACCTTTATTTGTATCTATGATTTGTCATGACGTATGAAACTCGCAGGAAACAAAATATGGAGTGGAGCCAATATAACATTTTTTGAGATATGAAATGAGGAATGTCTTCAAAAGAATGTGTATTGTTTATGGATCATTCACTACATTTCAATAACCCAAGTATAATATCACCTACAAGTGATGAAGAAATTGGGCATGCAAGCAACTCAAGCGATGACAACAATTTGAATGATGAACTAAAAGTGAATGTTACAAGTTGTATATTTTGTAATGTTTGTCTGTGAAAATCAAACATTTTGTTTAGTGGACATATTCTCCCAATGGGATGACGACGGGTTATCAATAATTGTAACAATTATTTATTGACATTTTGATTATCATGGACTTTTATGTTGTCCCATTTTGTATGACAAAGGCTAACTTATTTGTATATAATAAAATGAGTTTCTTATTTATTGCAGTCTCCAATGTTGTAAAATGTTACATTGTCTATTAAATATATGGATGATTTACATTATCACAATGAACATACATGTAATAGTTGATATATTTGTTTCAACAACACAATACATTAATGCAATAATTATAGCTAAACAAATAATTAAAATATAAAATCAATATTATTATAAAAAATATTTGATTTTTTTTTATGATTAATTGAAATTATATTTAAAAATCAAGAAGCTACATTCGCATATATGCAACATGTAAAAATATAACATTGAAATATATTTAATAATTAGCTGCTGGTTGGACTTATTTGCTGATGAAAACCTTTTATAGTAGAAAATAATGCAATTTATAAAATCCAGGCAAAAACACTACAAAGTTGCAAGACCTTGAATAATGGACAAGGAAGCAAATTAAATCTTTTAAGATTGATAAAAGAAAATAACTATAAAAACTACAAGATGTCAAGTGTAACTCATGTTGACTTTAGAGCAATCTATTTGGTACCGAACAAAAAACTGTACATTGGAATAGGCAAATTCTCCAACACTATGATCATTTTATAAAACACAAAATTAAATGTAAGGAGATGTAAAGTGTGCATTTAGCCTCAAAATGTAAGCTTGAAACTAATCAACCTCCATTAAAGTTGAGATGAGAAGTGCTTAGAATTCAATATTTTATGCACAACACCCATATCCTCTCCTCACCTCCAACTTTTATAATATGGTGATCCTTAAAGGTTTTGATTGATCACGATTCACAACAACTACTAAATATAGAATGTGGCTAATTTTCCAAATAATTTATAAACCTTACTTGTTTCAAGTTCGTAGGTTGACGATGTACATAATATATTATGTACAAGTATTTCAAATTGCTTTCCTTCTCAACACATTGACTTCTCCTTTTTCCAATGTTGAATGAACCAAGTTTCAATGGCATAAAACTGCTTGACCTGATCATGAAGCTAAAAACAATTGTCAATAGTTCTTTTAACACTTTTCCCAATAAGTGAATTCATGTTATCGACTTACACTTGTTATATTCATTATATTGACAGGATGACATGAATTATTGGAAGTGACCCCAACTCTCTTCATTGCTTTTTTTGGGTGTGTAACTATGTCCTGAACACATTTCAACACAGGACAATCAAACTGAATTGCAGGTATGGACAATCTTATGATCAACGATCTTTCTAGCTATCAGTTGATTGATTTTATTGTTGATGCAACCCAACACAACAAAGTTTGATTTCTAATCTTTCTTGTAAAAGTTTAACTTTTATTAATTGAAGTCCAAAAGTAGATAAATGATAGAGTATTTCATTTTGTATTTTATTAACTTGGCCCACCTGTTTGCGATGCTTTTTCCACTTTTCTTGACCGTTTGTGATCCGGATTTTATGAGCGGAACGAAATGAATACAGATTATTAAAAGGTACTTAACACAAAATAACAAAGATACAGTAAAAATGGTTTTCTATTCAATAAGGAAATAAGCTGAAACTGTAAAATGCAGCGGAAACAAGCTTGCTAGAATGGTGGCGGCTTATCTCTGAGAAGAGATGTGATGGCTACGCTCATTCGCAAGAAGATGATTAAAATGAGGCTTTGAAGGCCTTTTTTACAATAAATAGGAATGCCAAAAACCCTAGACATCCAAAAACCTAACCCTAGGAGATGAAGCGCCAAAAGTCATGTGGGCTCCATTTGGGTAAGTTGGTACATTAACTTCTCGGGGTCGTAACTTTTGCATACGATCTTCGTTTTAGGTGTGTGATAGCCCGTTGGAAAGGTATCGTCAAGGAGATTCATTTTGGGGGATGAATCATGTCAAAGGAGATTATTGAGAAGCTCGATCCCAAAAAACCTTCATTTAGGCCCTCAAAATGGCCCCGAAAGTTAAAAATTGCTAAAAATAGTAAATTGCCAAAAAACTGTTTTGAGCCAGTTGGAGAAGGTGGGTGGCCACAGATATCCACCTGGATTAATCCTCCCTCCTTAAGAAGAAATGGTCTCCATTGAGTTGATGTCCCCCATCAGGTGAGGAAATTTCTATTGAATTTGGCCTCGGGTGAGCCACTTCCCTTGGTGCAGGAGATGCCCTACTTTGACGACTCGATAAAGTTGGATCCTTTGTTGTCGAGTGCTCTTGATCTGTGTGTCCACAATCTGATCATTGGATGTCTATTGTATGCAGTCGGGGTTGAGCTCTATTGGTGTCAATTGTTCTGCTACTTCTGAGGTGTCCAATAATGGTGGGAAATAAGGGCGAAGGAGATCCACGTTGAACACTTGGTGCAGGATAAGGAAAGGAGGAATGTTGAGCTTAAAAGCATTATCCCCAATGGCCTTGGTGATGGTGTATGTCCCATAACAGAGTGGGTGAAGCTTCCGATGGGGTCCTGTAAGGCGTTCTTTCTGCAAGTGCAACCAAACTTTGTCGCCCACCTGAAACTTGTGTGGCACTTTATGTTGATCATGGCGTTGTTTATACTTGTCATTGGACTTCTGTAGGATATCCTAAACCTATTGGCGGATGTGATAGATCCGCTCAATGAACCGAGTGGCTTTGTCAACTTCAGTTGGAGCACGAGATGATTTGTTTGAGGTGACTGCACGGGGAAGTGCAACATCTATGGGACCCAATGGTTGGAATCCCAACCCCACCTGAAAGGGGTTGTGACCGGTTGAGCTATGCAGGGCTTGGTTGTAGCTATGTTGGACATAGGGAAGGCTCTCATCCCATGTGCGAGGGTGTTGTGAATTATACATGCGAAGGATATGCACAATCATTCGATTTACGACCTCAGTTTGGCCATCTGTCTAAGGGTGGAAGGTCGTGGATTTGGTGAGCTTGGTGTCCAGCAGTGACCAGAGGCTCAACCAGAATGTGCTGAGAAATCGACTGTCCCGATCTGAGACAATGGTTTTTAGGATTCCAAAATGTACTCAAACTCGTTCAAAGAAGAGCTTGGCAGTGGCCTCTACTGTGATGTTCTTCTTGCAGGGAACCAAAATCACCATCTTAGAAAAGCGATCAACAACTACAAAAACACAATCATTTCCCTGCTTGGTGGATTCCCATGGTCTGTCAGGAGTAGGAAGAGGGGTGTACATGCCCTGTTTCTTATTGGTTGATTTGGCAATCGCACAGGCAGTGCAGGACTTGATATACTTGTTGACCTTCTGTCAAAGTTTCGGCCAGTAGAAATGTTTTTGTAGCATTGCCACTATCTTTCCAACACTAAAGTGTCCTACCACCCAACTGTAGTGGGATTCTCAGATCAGCTACATTCGCTCGCTTGATGGAACACAGATATGGCCGAGACGACACAACAACCCATCCTGAAGATGGAAATTATCAACAACTGCGTTTGCCCCCAACATTTGGTAGGTGGTGGCGAAGTCTGGGTCTGTCTCATAGAGTTGCGGCCATCCATAGGTCTCATGGCCGCAAGAGTCTAGTGCCATGGTGAGTGCCGCCACTGGCAGTCTGCTGAGGCAATCAACGACGCGATTGGTGCTTCATGTTTTATACTTGATGTTGAGGTGGAATTGTTGCAAATATGTGGACCACTTTTGATGGCGGTCATTCTGCAATTTTCCTTATGTCTGCATGAACTGCAGTGGCTTATGATCAATGTGCATGATTGTCTCCTTCCCAAGAATGTAGTGTCTCCACTGACGACAGGCTTGCACAATGGAGTACATTTCTTTGTCGTAAGTAGGGTACTTACAAACAACATCTGATAGTGTCTCACTATGATAGGCCACAGGGTGGTCGTGCTGAGTGAGAACGACACCCACAGCATAGTCGGAAGCATCTATCTCGATCTCAAAGGGCTGATGCAAGTTTGGGAGTGAAAGTACTGGGGTTGAGCACAAGTGTTGCTTCAAATCATCGAACGCTTGTTGTTGGGACTGACCCCACACAAATTTTGCCTTACCACCACCCCTGGTTATTTGGTTGAGGGCCCATGCAATATGGGAGAATCCTAACACGAACCTGTGGTAGAAATTGGCAACGCCCAAGAAGCTCCGGAGCTCAGTGAGTGTGGTTGGGGCTGGCCAGTCAGGGATGACTTGGATCTTGGTTGGATCCACATGTACGCCATGTTGATCAACGATGTAGCCCAGGTAATGGACCCTGTCCATGCCGAAGGAGAATTTTTCCAAGTTTGCGTATAACTTGTGTTGTCATAGGGTGCGCAGAACCTGTTGAATATGCTGCAAGTGTTTAGCCCAAGTCTTGCTATAAATGAGAATGTCATCTAGATACACCACTACAAAATTATTGGTGAATGGTCGCAGGATATCGTCCATCAACCTCATGAAAGTGGTTGCCACATTTGTCAAACCAGAGGGCATGACCAACCATTCAAAAAGGCCTTCCTTTGACTTGAAGGTGGTCTTCCATACATCTGTCTGTTCTATCAGGACCTGGTGGTCGCGAGACTTCAGATCAATCTTACCGAAGTATTTGGCCCCCGTGAGTTGATCAAGGAGGTCGACGATTTGGGGAATCGGGTACCGGTTTCTAACTATGATTTTATTAAGATCCTGGTAATCAATGCAGAGACGCCAGGTTCCATCTTTCTTCTGTACCATCATGATTGGGATCCCACAAGGTGATGAGATGGGACAGATGTGCCCCTTGTGGAGCAAATCTTGGATTTGTCGCTTGATCTCCTCATTCTCTAATAGAGAGCGGCGATAGACTGGCCCATTGGGTAGCAGTGTGTCGGGGGTCAAATCGATGGGGTGCTTGACCTGACAGTGCAGAGGTACCTCGGTAGGTGAGGAGAAGATATCCGAGTATTCTTCCATGACCTTATCTACTTGCTTCTGCTGTGTGGAGAGGTCGACCGCAGAGACCCTGGATGTGGTTGTGATCTTTCACTTTTTATGAGAGTGAATCACAAAGAAGACAAACTTCCTCCTCTGAGAGATGACCCTCCTGCATTGCTTACCAGAGATCAAGGAAATAACACTAGGTGGGACAGCCTCGAGCATCCTATACAATTTCATGTTCAAAGTAATAATAACACTATAAGGCCTAAACTCATATACAACATGACATTTCCATAAATAAGGTTGTCCCAAAAGAACATCACAAACTTTGAGAGGAGCAACATCACACAATACCTCGTCTTTGAAGGGCTTGATGTCGTACGACAGTCGTCACTGTTGGCTAATGCAGAGATCACTTCCTTGGCGAAGCCATTAAATGGTGTAGGGTTGTGGGTGCAGTGTTGTCAACAGGGCCACCCGCTTGATGACCTCTGCTGATATGAGGTTCTTCTAGCTACCGCTATCAACGATGAAGTGTAGCGGGGTGCCTTTTACCCATGTCTGTGAATGGAAGAGTCGCTCTCCTTCTTCTGGCTCATCTGGTTCACTAGGTTGGAAATTGGTGGTAGCGATGTTGGCACTAGGTTCCGCGTCAATGATCCATCTTCCCCTTTCTGGTTATGGCTTAGAGTCAGAACCCGCATCTGATTCAGAGGGTTTCACTTCAGCCACCAGCGATTGCCTTGAGCGGCAGTCAACAGTGTTATGCCAAGGGCTATTATGGAAGTCGCACCACTTCCCAGTATCTTTCATTGTCTTTCTGGTGTTCTTCTTTGCTTGCGGCTTGGACTGGTTGTCTTGATACTATCCATCTTTGCTCTGTCCTTTGTTCTGTGGGTTGGGGCCGCCCTTTTCTGGATTTTTTTGTGAGGGGTTCCCAGGCCCAAATTGTCGTGTCTTTTGTTTGAGCTTCTGCTCAATTTTGACGACATATTGGTAGGTTGCGCCCAAGGATGAGATGTCCAAAAATTCCATTTCGGTCTAGATGTATCTATGCAGAGCACAACGATACTTGAGCACCAGATGTTGCTCCGAATATTTGATACCCAACTTGGTGCGCAAGGTATGGAAGATATTTGTGAAATCTAGCACTGCTTGGTCTCTTTCTTGCCACAGTGTGGTCCATTTGGTATACAAGTCGTCATAAATTCTGACGGGGTAGTATTGTTCCTTAATAGCATCCCTGAAGTATTCCTAGGTGGTCGTGACTATAAATAATGAGGGTTCCTCTGTTTCCTTTTGCTCACAGAAGGTTTCACACCATTCTTTGACATGGGGAACGACTTTGAGGAGCGCAAAAGTAATCTTTTCTCTATTTGAAAAATTATGGACAGAAAAATACCCTTCTAGTAGATTCAACCACTTGTCTACAACATCTGCATATATCTGACCTTCAAATATAGGAATATCAAATTTATTTGTACCTTGAAGGGGGTGACGCCTCCGCTCGAAGAAGATGTGTTGCCTGTTGGTAGCCGTCGAAGGATTTGTGTGAAACTATCCATCATCTCGTTCCTCTATTGCGTGAGGGATTCCTCAATCAACAGTTTGAAAGGATCTCCTGTCCTATCATATTTATTTTCTCCTGCTATGAGAGGTCACTTGGGCATGCGAGAGCTTTTTTCCTCAAGAGAAACAAGCTTGAGACCCAACTCTTTGTACTCCGACCTCTCTGGGGACTGTTTAGTTCTAATTGATGATGTCAATCAGAGTTCATTTAATGTCAACCCGGGAAGGTGAACTTAGAAGTGCCACCTATAGGTCTAGAAAGATTTCTAATATGTCTGAGATCTTTGGTTCTTTTACAAGAACATATTCAACAAGATCTCTTCCAACAACTAAACAAACCTAGATCTAACATTCACCGAGATCCTAAGGTTCTCTTACAAGAACACTTAAATTTTAGGATCTCCTCCAATATTAGAACATCTAATAAAAACTTTGAAAGCTGAAATGAAACAAATCTAAATCTAATAATTGTATGAGGTCTTACGATTCTCTTACAGGAACACTTTCAAATAAGACTCTTCCAATATTAGAACATTTAACAAAACTTAAGAGTTGAAACCAAACAAACCTAAATCTAATAATTGTCTGAGATCTTATGGTTCTCTTACAAAAACACTTTCAAATAAGATCCTTCCAGTATTAGAGCATTTAACAAGACTTTAAAAACTGAAATCAAACAAAAACATAAATTAAGCTATACCTAAAATAAGCAAATCAGCATGCAAGTGAGGCCATGGGGGCCCCCCATAACTCCACAAGCACACCACTTCAAAGGAGACTCAGATGTAGAAGCAAAATCGAAGTATGATTCTTTATTTCAAAATGTCCATTACAAACCAACTCTAAGATTACAACTCTTTCTAATTCTAAGATTACAAGCCTACAAATGAAGGAGGTAACACTCCTATTTATATAAGAACTATGATAACAAACTCATAAATGTGATCCACTAATCTCTCTTTAGTTCCATACATCTCTCAACCATCTAGACACATAACCCTATCCTCCATGATATTCTCCATGAGGTCCATGATCTTCTCAATGATCTCCTCCATGATCTCCTCAAATTCGAATTTGAACATATAGTGCCACATAAAGGTGTCTTGGAAGCTTCTTTTGTACCTACAAATGTCAACAAACTCATTCTAATTGTTAGGTATAAGTATAAGCATATTATTTTCTAAAGTTTAACCACAAATCCACTTAAAAATGTTAAGAATTGATAAACTTTGGAAAAGGCATAGTTATAACCCAATGATGAGGTAAATGTAATGATGTGGAGGTGATATGAAGGTGAAATGGAAGTAATTGTGAAGGTTTTAGTGAATTAATGGAGTCAGAATAGGGACTATTTTGAAACCCTACAGGGACATGCATTAAGACGACAAGGAGCAAACCACTGATCTAGATTTTATGAGCGGAACGAAATGAATACAGATTATTAAAAAGTACTTAACACAAAATAATAGAGATACAATAAAACTGGTTTTCTATTCAATAAGGAAATAAGCTGAAACTGTAAAATGCAGCGGAAACAAGCTCGCTGGAATGGTGGCGACTTATCTCTGAGAAGAGATGTGATGGTTGCGCTCATTCACAAGAAGATGATTACAATGAGGCTCTGAAGGCCTTTTTTACAATAAAAAGGAATGCCAAAAACCCTAGACATCCAAAAGCCTAACCCTAGGAGATGAAGCGCCAAAAGTCATGTGGGCCTCGTTTGGGTAAGTTAGTACATTAACTTCCTGGGGTCGTAACTTTTGCATACGATCTCCGTTCTAGGCGTGTGATAGCCCGTTGGAAAGGTATTGTCGAGGAGATTCTTTTGGGGGGATCAATTATGTCATAGGAAATCATTGAGAAGCTCAATCCTGAAAAACCTTCATTTAGGCCATTAAAATGGCCTCGAAAGTTAAAAACTACTAAAAATAGTAAATTGCCAAAATTGCCAGAAATTTGTTTTGAGCCAGTTGGAGAAGGTGGGTGGCCACCGATATCCACCTGGATCAATCCTCCCTCCTTAGGAAGCAATGGTCTCCATTGTGTTGAGGTCCCCCATCAGATGAGGAGATTTCTGCTGAATTTGGCCCCAGGTGAGCCACTTGCCTTGGTGCAGGAGCTGCCCTGCTTTGACGACTCGATAAAGATGGATCCTTAATTCATTGTCGAGTGCCCTTGATCTGTGTGTCCACATTCTGATCATTGGATGCTTGTTGTATGCAGTCAGGGTTGAGCTCTGTTGGTGTCAGTTGTTTTGCTACTTCTTAGGTGTCCAATAATGGTGGGAAATAAGGGCGAAGGAGATCCACATTGAACACTAGGTGTAAGCCAAGGAAAGGAGGAATGTTGAGCTGAAAATCATTATCCCCCATTGCCTTGGTGATGGTGTACGGCCCATAATGGAGTGGGCGAAGCTTCTGATGGGGTCCTATAAGGTGTTCTTTCTGCAAGTGCAACCAAATTTTGTCACCCACCTGAAACTTATGTGGCACCCAATGTTGATCATGGCGTTGTTTGTACTTGTCATTGGACTTCTGTAGGATATCCTGAACCTGTTGGAGGATGTGCTGGATCCGCTCAATGAACCAGGTGGCTTTGTCACCTTTAGTTGGAGTAGGAGATGATTCGGTCGAGGTGACCGCAAGGGGAAGTGAAAAATCTATGGGACCCAATGGTTAGAATCCCAACCCCACCTGAAAGGGGCTATGGTTGGTTGAACTATGCAAGGCTCAGTTGTAGCTATGATGGACATAGGGAAGGGTTTCATCCCATGTGCAAGGGTGCTATGAATTGTATATGCGAAGGATATGCACAATCATTCGATTTACGACCTTGGTGTCCAACAATGACCAGAGGCTCAACCAGAATGTGCTGAGAAATCAACTATCTTGATCTGAGACAATGGTTTGTGGGATTCCAAAATGTACCCAGACTCGTTCAAAGAAGAGCTTGGCAATGGCCTCTGCGGTGATGTTCTTATTGCAGGGATCCAAAATCGCCATCTTAGAAAAGCGATCAACAACCACAAAAACACAGTCATTTCCCCGCTTGGTGGACGGGAGGCCCGACATGTAGTCCATTGAGATGGATTCCCATGGTCTGTCAGGAGTACGAAGAGGGGTGTACAGGCCCTGTTTCTCAGTGGTCAGTTTGGCAATCGCGCAGGCAGTACAGGACCTCATATACTTGCTGACCTCCTGTCGAAGATTCGGCCAATAGAAATGTTTCTGTAGCATCGCCACTGTCTTTTTGATGCTGAAGTGTCCTGCCACCCAACTGCAGTGGGCTTTCGAGATCATCTTTGCTCGCTCGCTTCATGGAACACAGATATGGCCCAGACGACACAACAACCCATCCTGAAGATGGAAATTATCGACAACTGGGTTTTCCCCCAACATTGGGTAGGTGGTGGTGAAGTTTGGGTCTGTCTCATAGAGTTGGGGCCATCCAGAGGTCTCATGGCTGCAAGAGTCTAGCACCGTGGTGAGTGCCGCGACTGGCGGTCTGCCGAGGCAATCAACGACGCGATTTGTGCTTCGTGTTTTATACTTGATGTTGAGGTGGAATTGTTGTAAATATGTGGACCATTTTTTATGGCGATCATTCTTCAAATTTCCTTGTGTCTGCATGAACTACAATGGCTTATGATCAGTGTGGATGACTGTCTCCTTCCCAAGAATGTAGTGTCTCCATTGGCGACATGCTTGCACAATGGAGTACATTTCTTTGTGGTAAGTAGGGTACTTACGAACAACATCTGATAGTGTCTCACTATGATAGGCCACGGGGTGGCCGTGCTGAGTGAGAACGATGCCCACAGCATAGTCGGAAGCATCTGTCTCGATCTCAAAAGGTTGTTGCAGGTCTGGGAGTGAAAGTATTGGAGCTGAGCACAAGCGTTGCTTCAAATAATCGAACACTTGTTGTTGGGACCGACCCCATGCAAATTTCGCCTTACCACCACCCCTGGTTATTTGGTTGAGGGCCCATTCAATATGGGAGAATCCTAACACGAACCTGCTGTAGAAATTGGCAAAGCCCAAGAAGCTCCGGAGCTCAGTGAGTGTGGTTGGGGCTGGCCAGTCATGGATGACTTGGATCTTGGTTGGATCCACATGTACGCCACATTGATTAACGATGTAGCCTAGGTAATGGACCCTGTCCATGCTGAAGGAGCATTTTTTAAAGTTGGTGTATAGTTTCTGCTGTCGCAGGGTGTGCAGAACCTGCTGAATATGCTGCAAGTGTTTAGCCCAAGTCTTGTTGTAAATGAGAATGTCATCCAGATACACCACTACAAAATTATTTGTGAATGGTCACAGGATATCGTCCATCAACCTCATGAAAATGGTTGGCGCATTTGTCAAAACAAAGGGCATGACCAACCATTTAAAAAGGCCTTCCTTTGACTTGAAGGCGGTTTTCCATACATCTGTCTGTTCTATCGGGACCTGGTGGTAGCCAAACTTCAGATCAATCTTACTGAAGTATTTGGCCCCCATGAGTTGATCAAGGAGGTTGTCGATTCGAGGAATCGGGTACCGATTTTTTACTGTGATTTTATTTAGAGCCCGGTAATCAATGCAGAGTCGCCAAGTTCCATATTTCTTATGTACCAGCACGATTGGGCTCCTGCAAAGTGATGAGCTAGGATGGATGTGCCCCTTGTGGAGCAGTTCTTGGATCTGTCGCTTGATCTCCTCATTCTCTAACAGAGAGCGGCGATAGACTGGCCCATTGGGTAGTGGTGCGTTGGGGGTGAGATCGATGGGGTGCTTGACCTGACAGTGCAGAGGTACCCCAGTAGGTGAGGAGAAGATATCCGAGTATTCTTCCATGACCTTATTTACTTCCTTCTGCTTTGTGAAGAGGTCAGCCACAGAGACCATGGATGTGGCTATGATCTTTCACTTATTCTGAGAGCGAATCATGAAGAAGACAAACTTCTTTGTTTGAGAGATGACCTTCCTGCATTGCTTAGCAGAGATCAAGGAAATAGCATTAGGTGGGACTGCCTCAGGTATCCTGTACAATTTCTTGTTCAAAGTAATAATAACACTACGAGGCCTAGACTCATATAAAACATGATGTTTGCATAAATAAGGTTGTCCCAAAAGAACATCACAAACTTCAAGAGGAGCAACATCACACAATACCTCATCTTTGAAGGGCTTGATGTTGTATGATAGTCAACATTGTTGGCTGACACGGAGATCATTTCCTTGGCGGAGCCATTTAATGGTGTAGGGTTGTGGGTACGGTGTTGTCGACAGGGCCAGCTGCTTGATGGCCTCTGCTGAGATGAGGTTCTTCTGGATACCGCTATCAACAATGAAGTGCAGCGGGGTGCCTTTTACCCACATATGTGAATGAAAGCGGCGCTCTCCTTCTTCTGGTTCATCTGGTTCACCAGGTTGGAGCTTGGTGGTAGCAACAATGGCACTGGGTTCCACGTCAATGATCCGTCTTCCCCTTTATGGTTATGGCTCAGATTTAGAACCCGCATCTGATTCAAAGGCTTTCACTTCGGCCACCAACAACTGCTTTGAGCGACAGTCAATAGTGTTATGCCAGGGGCTCTTATGGAAGTCGCACCACTTCCCGATATCTTTCTTTGTCTTTTCGATATCCTTCTTTGCTTGCGGCTTGGACTGGTTGTCCTGATACTATCCATCTTTGATCTGTCCTTTGTTCTATGGGTTGGGGCCGCCCTTTCCTAGCTTTTGTTGTGAGGGGTTCCCAGGCCCAAATTGTCGCATCTTTTGTTTGAGCTTCTGCTCGATTTTGACGACATATCGGTAGGTCGTGCCCAAGGATGAGATGTCCAGAAATTCCATTTCGGTCTAGATGTATCTATGCAGAGCATTGTGATACTTGAGCACCAGATGTCGCTCTGAATCTTTGATACGCAGCTTGGTGCGCAAGGTATGGAAGATATTTTTGAAATCTGGCACTGCTTGGTCTCTTTCTTGCCGCAGTGTGGTCCATTTGGTATACAAGTCATCATAACTTTCGATAGGGTAGTATTGTTCCTTAATAACATCCTTGAAGGATTCCCAGGTGGCCGTGATTGTAAATAATGAGGGTTCCTCTGTTTCTTTTTGCTCACAGAAGGTTTCCCACCAATCCTTGACATAGGGAACGACTTTGAGGAGTGCAAAAGTAATATTTTCTCTATTCAAAAAGTTATGGACAGAAAAATACCCTTCTAGTAGATTCAACCACTTGTCTACAACATCTGCGTCTATATGACCTTCAAATATAGGAATATCGAATTTTATTTGTATCTTGAAGGGGGTGACATCTCCGCTCGAAGAAGATGCATCGCCTGTTGGTAGTTGCCGAAGGATTTGTGCGAAACTATCCATCATCTTGTTCCTCTGTTGCGTGAGGGCTTCCTCAATCAACAATTTGAAAGGATCTGTTGTCCCATCATATTTATTTTCTCCTGCCATGAGAGGTCTCTTGGGTGTGTGAGAGATTTTTTCCTCAAGAGAAATAAACTCGAGACCCAACTCTTTGTACTCCGACCTCGTTGGGGACATGCATTAAGATGACAAGAAGCATACCGCTCTAATACCACTAATCCGTATTTTATGAGCGAAACGAAATGAATACAGATTATTAAAAGGTACTTAACACAAAATAACAGAGATACAATAAAACTAGTTTTCTATTCAATAAGGAAATAAGTTGAAACTGTAAAATGCAGCGGAAACAAGCTTATTGGAATGGTGGTGGCTTATCTCTGAGAAGAGATGTGATGGCTGAACTCATTCACAAGAAGATGATTACAATGAGGCTTTGAAGGCCTTTTTTACAATAAAAAGGAATGCCAAAAACCCTAGACATCCAAAAACCTAACCCTAGGAGATGAAGCACCAAAAGTCATGTGGGCCCCGTTTGGGTAAGTTAGTACATTAACTTCCTGAGGTTGTAACTTTTGCATACGATCTTTATTTTAGGCGTGTGATAGCTCGTTGGAAAGGTATCATCGAGGATATTCATTTTGGGGGCTCAATTATGTTGTAGGGAAACATTGAGAAGCTTGATCCTGAAAAACCTTCATTTAGGCCCTCAAAATGGCCCCGAAAGTTAAAAACTGCTAAAAATAGTAAATTGCCAAATTTGCCAGAAAACTATTTTGATCTAGTTGGAGAAGGTGGGTGGCCACTTATATCCACCTGGATCAGTTTGGTACACAACTACTTGTGGAAAAATACCGATAGTGAGTAAAACGTTCCATTTTAACTTAACTAAATTGAATTCCATCAACAATTTGGCACTAGAGTAACCCATGATAAAAAAATTGTCATTTTCTTGTTCAACATGAATAAAGTACCAATTGTATAAGAGGGCCTTATCATCTTCCAAGTATCCATCATGTGTCCTCATCATTTATTTGTTGTCCAAGGTTACTCCATTCCTTTATAGACAACCCACAAACAACCTTGCATTTTTTTTTATTCAATCCAATCAAAGTAAACATAGGTTATACAATAGCTCCAAAAGACATGTTTCACAATCTCTTCCACTAACAATTATACAAACTCAATATGAACAACTTGTTGCATGGAGTCTACCCATAACCTCCAAGCTTTAATGGAGGGCCAACCAACCCATAAATGATAACACTAAATTTGAATGCCACCTTCGTTTTCCAAATGGACTCACATCTTTTAATCCAAGTTCCAACATCCTATTTTGTCTCAAATCTCCCATTTCATATTTAATATTTAATATTTTTCAATTAGGATACTTGATCATGACGGTTTTTGGTGTCATAGTTCATTAATGCTTTATCATACTTCAACGCTCATTCTAACTTGTAATCTTGAACAAGCAATGTTTTAGGAATTTCTACAAACTTCAAAAAAGACATTTTTCCAACTGTTGGGGCATGGTGAATTCAATATTTTCCATTCTGGCCAAGTATGGAACAAGAATCTAATATGTTCTCCCATATGTGATATCCTCTCCTAGAAATTATTTTGAGTGTGAAAATTAGAAATGGGTCTAGTTGATCTCTTTTTGAAGGGAATGTAAAAAACGAGCAGCTTGCAATTTCCCATGCTCTTCTTGGGTCTCTTAACCCCGAGAAGTTCTAGTTCTTATATTACGTGAGAATCTCTCAAGTCATATGCCACAAGATGAGGAATTTTAGATAATCCTCATTATTGTAATTCTCCACTGGTTCGTGGGTTCAGTTTGGGCACATATAGATAGGGGGAAATGGCAATGGAAATGTTGGTTCAATGGTAAATTCATAAGATATCTAATATCTTCATAATAAGAAAATGACCACCAAAAAAATACAGAGTAAAATCATGTCAACACAAGGTAATGTGGTTGGGGCCTTTGATGTCCAAATCATTGCCCAAATCTATAAATAGAACAATACCCAGGTCTAATACAATAGCGCCCAAGTTCAAATTTGTAATTTAAAATAGATGTCAGACATAAATTTACAGGGATTCTTGGCTCAAAAATTTGAGTTACAACACTTTTAATTTCATACGTCGAGTAAAGATATACAAAATTACATACACAACAAGTATACATAGATTTATACACAGAGATAAACTTTAAAGAATTGAAACACAACATTCAAGTTGGAACACATAATTTAAAACTTATCTATAGATAATTTTGCAGAACAAAAAATTAGCTGAGTGAGTTGTTTCCACCCAACCATAGGAAAATCAACAATGGATGCCACCCCCTAGTCGGGCTATGATACCACTAGGGTGAAGCATGGATAATAACTCTAAAACTCAAACTCAAACCATTGTTTTCTTCTACAAATTTATTGATGATAGAGTAACAGTAAGGCACCTACATACCTGCCCCATACAACACAAGGAGCAAATCCTTCTCTATTGTCCACTTTCTCAGAAAACTACTCCTTCTCGTGTTATTCGATGTGTGCATAGAAGGTTCAGGCTGTTGTATCAAGATTCAACAAATCTCTCCATGGTTTCTTGGATTTTTCTTAAGGCTACCAACTTCCATTCATGGTTGATTGGTCTATCATGGTTTTGGCTCTCTTCCTCCCATGTCTAACTTCCCCAAACTCTTCTCCATCACTTTTTTCTAAAAGCCTCCTTCTCCCCATTCGATTTTTTTCTCATGCCTCATGGATAGAGAGTTCAAACTCAACTTCTCCTCCTAGCTCCAAGAATATAGGGGAGATAGTTTGCTAAAATTTAGGAGTTTGGCTTAGATTGAGGAGTTGGTTTCATCCACTCCTCTTAACTCATTTTTGCTTTGAATTTCAAATTTGAAAATGGGTGAGGGTTAAAGATAGCATAAGGTAGGTGATTTACGCATAAACCTCTCCTTAGACCCTCTCACCTTTCCCCTCTTGTGGTATCATAGCCCCTATAGGCACTCAAGCTTAGATGATCATGGTCTTCTTCTTTAATAACTACAATACAAAAAGACGTACAATATCATGCCATCGTTTATCTGATCCATGGAGTTAGTGTAGCAGATTTATAAAGCATCCGTGCAAATTATTTAAGCATTTAATTACAAACAATTCCAAGAGTAAAATTTGGGATATTACAACTTTATGGTGCAGATGGAGATGTATGCACCGATGCTTTTACATATATAATACACACCAATGCTTTCAAAATATATAATATGCATCGGTGCCTTAAAAATATAACACACATTGGTCCCTTAAAAATATGATACGCACTATTGTGCCTTAAGGATATAAGCACACCACTTAAAAAAACTATGTTAGAATCTTTAGTCACCCAAAAAATTTAGTTATAGTGAACATCCATTAAAACCTCTGCTATCAATAGTAGAGGTTTTAATGGAGTTTTTTTTTATATATAATTTTGCTCAATCTTGTAACACTAAAAACCTTCGTTATGTAGTTTTTTCCTTATAGTGGGAGCAACCTAAGAGCTAACACTCCCTCTTTCTAAGGAAAATATTTTCACCAACACCAATCTTCTCTCTCTAAATCTAAACTAAACATGCTTTATGCAATTTTGAATCTACTATAGTTTGGGAATAAATCATTGATCCCACTACATGTTCTTAATAAACCTAAGATGTGGTCCCAATATCTTGAACCTCCCCTCTTCAAAGGGCTTGACCACCTGTGAGTCTGAAGTAACATAACCTTAGACCATAAACAACCTACTAAACTCCATCATCCCTCGAGTCAACTTCACGGGCCATAATCTTTGCACACCACATCATAAGTTCTTTAGAATATCTTGTAAAGATAATCCCATCTATACACAAGACCAAGAAAAGTGAAAAATATGCACAAGTCTCACCCATCCTAAAATATCAATCTCATAGTGCAAACAACAATCCACATAGGTCCTCCAACAAACTGTGAAAGTGGGTGTCTCACCCATGCACCTCAAAATCCCAGGCAACTAAAGAAAAACCCTCAACAAGATCAACTCCATCTTTTTGAGAGAATCTTATGGTAACTAGAGAAAGAGTATTGTCAATGTCAACTCTCTCTTTATAAGAGAATCCAACAACCTTGTCCATGTACTCTTCACTAATCCCATTAGTTACAAGTTGGAATCAACCATTGATTCCATAATAAATTTTGACAATGTCTCCATGGTATCCCATCATTCCTTCTCTGCATGTGCTTCATCAAAATTGGATGGATTACCTAGCTTCTTATTGTCATGCATTAGGACATCATCTTGCACACCTCTAGCCTAAGTCCATGGACTTCCTAAACTACAATTACTGATTCAAAATAAACTCATTCAAGTAAACTCATTCAAAATAATGGCACCAACTCCACATCCTCCACTTTTTCCCATATGGTAGCCAACCAATCTCTCAACGTTGTGATCATCTCCAAGTAGTTAGCCATAGAATTTGTGTCAGTCATGTGGATGGTTGAGAGCTTGTTTCTCAAGAGCATTTTCCTAGAGATGTTTACACTTTGGTACAATGTAATCAAAGCATCATACATCTCCTTGCCACTCTTCTTCTTTGCAATGTGATTTCCTTCATTGAATCAATAATGATTCTCTTTACCTTGGCCTCCTTTTCATTATGCTTAATCAATTTTTTGGATTGATAGGTGCAACAATCTCTTTCTCAACATGCTCCCAAAGCTCATTCTCTTCCAATGGCATTTGCAACTTGTACTTCTAAATTGGACACAAATTGGACACAAAATCAATAACGAATCAATTAGATCACACTTCTAGGGTTCAAACACTTATCCCAAGTGCGATAAGGTTTCACACCCAACAACCTATCATAAGCTAAGCACCTCTCCAAGCATGAAAATTTTGAAATATCCAACTCCTTGTTTGCTAAGAGAGCAATCTTAATCAAACCAATTTTGATAATATGTGGATATTTTTGAAATCTGTACTATAAAACACTTTAGAAATTTCACCTCATTTACTTGGGGCTCCCCATATCTACTTCATGGAACTTTTAGCCTCATGGTTCTAAAATATATATTACAACAACAAAGACTTCAATTCTATCCAACCTTTTCACTAGGCAAGCTCAATAGGATAAACACTGAAAAATGTACTTGAAGGAGAGATGAATATTACAATCATTAGGAAACAATCTCAACCAACACACATATTTGAAAATTACTTTTATAACAATAGATTTATAATGACCTAAATCAATTTCTTAGCTTCATCTAGGCATGCTAAAACACATAACATTTTAGCATGGTTATCCCAATAAATTAGCTTATTAAAACGACAATGAAACTACTCATAAAAATGAGAAACCAAACATTGATTTTTAGATCCACAACATATAAATTTAGGACAATAATAGTACACTTCATATAGTACACAAATGTAGATAAAGTACAATATCTCAACTCTTGCCAAGTTGGTACAACAAGTCCCTTCAACTCAGCCCAAGCAAATAATTTCTAATTGCTTCCCAAATCTTGGTTAGGGAATCAACAATCAACATCAAACCATAACCAAAGACTAAGACCTAGCAAAGGATACACCAAGCTATCTAGCCACACCAAAGGTTCCACAACAAGCTAGCATCAACACCAACAAGTCCTCCATAGGATCTCCCACTAATCCACCCCACAAGCTATCAACGATATCACCAAGTCTGTATCACACAAAATCCACTTGCATCACCTAAGCACAACTTGCATCTCACAAGTCTTTGCAAGCTCTTCAATTGCATCCCACAAGAAAAGGAACCCTCCTTCACACATGTATAAGTAGGTCCACAAGAAACCTCCAATGGAGCATCCTCCAAGCAAGACTCCCTCAAGCCAAGGGCTATACCTCGACTTGTGTGCCACATGGTCCTAATGCTACCATGGCCAAATGCCCTTCCTCCTTATACCTAATGCTCCTTCATAAGATAGCTCAACCTTTAATGCCAAGCAGCCATCCCCCTAGAAGGTGTCAACTACCACATATGATAACTACCTCCACTAGAAGTGCACCTCTTATATAAAACATATCCCAAGGACATAGATTCATCTATATTAAACTATACAAATGTCAATCAACCAAAATAATCTAAAGTACAACAAGGGGATAGGGTTTCACCATGTACCCCACATCACATGAATTATACCCATAAAATGGTGTAAACACTTTTGGAACAACCTAAAGCTAATAGGTTCCTCCAAAATGTTTTCTCAATATGTAACAAAGGATTCCCAACAAACCATTTTTTCATGAATCTAAACATAAAAACATGTAGGGACATACATGCTTGTTATCTTCTTCTTTGGATTACTCCCAATTTCATTAAATAAGGAAAGTAACTTAAATTACTCACCTTCTTGTTAATCCATTTGAATGGTTTTATATTCCATAAAATGACTACTACTCTTGAAAAACCCTTAAAACTTTTAATAGATCAATTGTGTCTTTTCCAAATACTTTGACAAAGTTCTCTATGAACTCTTGGCTACATTCAGTCTCATGAAGTAACATTGTAAAGTTCTCTATAAACTCTTGGATACATTCAGTCTTATGAAGTAACATTGTATTGAGACTTTCTATTATTCCATTTTCTTTTTAAAGGGGCACTTAGCCCTGTTATATTGCAGAATAAGATTTTCCTTTTAAAGAACCTTTACCATTTAAGGGATGAACTTTCTTTAAAGTTTAATGAGAAATTGACCTTGTAGAAATATTATCAACTTTTCGTTGTTCCTAAATATTTTTCATCTTTTAGCTTATGTTATAACCTTAAAATTTTTTAAATTAAAGAATTTTCTAAATGTTTTGTATGTATTTTGTAGTTCAAATTTCAAAATAATTTTGGGTTAAATTCATATCATCTTTCATTAAATTCATCATTAATGTCAATTTGTAAACATTCATGTTCCCTTTCAAATTATTTTGTTCTACTACGTTTTCTTAACTTAATATAATGTCCCTTGCTTTTAGTTTCTTGTTTTCATGTTCAAGTGTCTCATAAGCCAAAATATTCCGAAAACTACTTTCTTTTAAGAAATATACTTTCTTTATCTTCAAGGGTAACTTTGAAGAATTGATCTTTGAAAATTTTGAAAAATAACATCATTTTGAATTTCTTGTGATGACATTGGCTTATATTTTCCCTCCATTATCATTCTTTATTGATTTATATTTTTCCCCAATTATCATTTTTATCATTCTTTAGTATTTTATATGTGTTAATTTCAAAACCTTTTTCTCTCCCCACTTTTATCTCATATTTTATTTGAGTATTAAACTTTAATGGAAATATATTTTGGAATTTCTTGTAATTACATAGCTTACATTTTCCCTTAAAGGATTTCAAAACCTTGTTTTCTCCCCATTTTTATTCCATATTTTCTGATTATTAGATTTTTAATGTAATTTTATATATCTAATATTTTTTTCATTTTTTTTTAATGATTTAACTGGTAATCTCAAATCTAATGGCCATGAGTATTATATGAGCCATTTTTATTCCATATTTTTTGATTATTAGATTTTAATGTAACTTTATACATCTAATATTTTTTTCATTTTTTTTTCAATGATTTAACGAGCAATCTCAAATCTAATGGCCATGAGTATTATATGAGCGATATCCAAAGAAGATTTACTTATAATTGATAGTTTGAACTTATTTAATGTTTCAATATTTTAACACAATTGATTATAATAAAAGTGTAAACAGATTCATTAAAAAACAACATTTACTTAAATGCCAAAATGAGCTATTTGAGAACCTACCCACATCATTGATAAAAATTCAACCCATACTAACAATACAAATGACATTTGGGAAACTACTCACATCATTGATAAAAATTCAACCCATGCTAAACATAACATACAAATGACATTTGGAAACTATTCATATCATTAATAAAAATTTAATCCATGTTAAATATAACAATACAAACATCACAAAAAATGGAATTCAAAACTAATTTGAGTGGGCCTAATGATTAAGAACATGTGTTTCCTCTTTGGAGGTCAGAGGTTTAAATCCAGAGGGGTAGGATATGTACACCTAATTGACTTTAAGAGTCAAATCCTTGATCCCACAAACAAGGAAAAACCATAAAAAATTAACCCATGAACGAAATTTACCCCTAAAATCATCCTTAAATACAACTCCTTAATCAAAATACCAAACCATAAACAAATTATTCATACACCAATTAAATTATTATTATTAAATACAACTCCTTCATCAAAATACCAAACCATAAACAAATTACTGACGTAATTGATAAAAATTCAACCGCATAGAACTCTATATAGAGGATCTAAATTCGGATGGTTATGTTTTATGATATAAAGTTTTAACGATTCAGAAGTAGTTAAAGTAAGTTGCCGCAACTATCCAGTATTTGAACAGAAGCTCGCTTTTAAGCATGACCTAACCCACGCTGACCTCAGGGCTGGCCAGCTACGACTACAATTCGGTCAGTTTAGAGCGATACCGTCCTTCAGAAATTGATGCGTTTAACGAGGGGCGTGGTGATTCGATCAAATTGCAGAAGAGGGACGTGGACCGATGCACGAACTGCCAGGTCTGATGCTCTATTCCCAATTTGGAGAGATATGCAGACTACTTTTTATCCGTCTCTTTCATCTTTCATCTACTATTTTGAATACAAAGTAAAGGTCATATAACTGCACGCAAATGGGATTGTGTATATTGTTTGAGGCAAATGTAATTAGAATCCCAATTAACTGTCCTTGCTGTTGTCGAAGAAAAGAATTAGGTTTGAATGTACTCCCCGCTTCATTCCGAAACTTGGTCTTTTTTTTGAGGACGGATAGTATGGCAAGACTATGATGCATGCAAATGTAGGTTTCATGTTTTGCATCCACAACCAAATGGTCGATAGAGGGTTGCACGTATATCTGCTTAATATAAACAGTAAACTGATAAAGAAGGGCATTTACTGTTAGAACGTTTCGGTGTTTCGCCAGGGATCTAAATGTTACTTAGCATAGCAAGATGCATAATGTGTATTTAATATTGTTCTCTGCATGCAAGAAGTTTTATGTGTATCGCTGGAAGATCGCTGGAGCATAGTGTATTGCCATTATATTGAAGTCTGCTTGTTTTGTGAGCAACTACTAGATGTTTTCTATTTCTTTTGAGTTTGAGATGGTGAAGCTCAAGGGTCAAATGTAACTCTCTGCTTATTAGTTTGGGAGGTCTCTTTTTTGAGTTTGAGAAGGTGAAGCTCAAGGGTCAAATGTATCTCTCTGCTGATTTGTTTGGGAGGTCTGTATTGGCCACTCATAAAATTTCAATCATTATAGTTTATCCAGTTACGATTTTACTCGTGGCATTCCATGTGACCAGGGACTTTCTGGAACTGGTAGACTCCAAACTGGAACTGCACCAGAACCAAGGAACAAAAATCCCAAAAAACTAGTAAAAAAAATATAAAATATTCAATTTTTTTAATTAAGGAATTATATATTCATGTACTTCAATATTGTTGAATTTTTGAATGGTTAGCTCAAGCATGTAGTTTCTTTTCAATTTAGCATGAACTTAACCATAAACAATGCAGCTACACACTAGTTGCAGTAACCAGGATCACAAGAAGAATAACCATGCACAAGACACAAAAAGTTATCCTGGGAAAACCCTTCTCAATCAAGGGAAAAACCCATAAATTCTTTGCTATAGAGTCAAGAGAAGATCCTCCACACCATAAACCCTAGAGCACACAAGAGGGTGCTTCTATGACCAAGAAAAGTTGCACATAAGAGGAGTGTGCACTTCAGCCGTACAAGTAGCTTAAGAGAAGGTTACAATGAAGAGTGAGTGAGTGATCCACAGTGGGGATCTACTCTCTTATTTATACATGACCTAGCACATCAAATGGATATGTCTATTGGCACAATAGGGCCGACTTGTTCAACTCAGAAATATAATTAATCTTTTACCAAATATTAATTATTTTTACATGGTGGGGCAGACTTGTACCCTTCACAATACAAAATTAGGGTTACACAATAAATCTTACTCTTAGACAATATAGCAAGGGTCTCTCACATTCTCTAGTGCTCAATCACTAGGGACACATCCACCTGTGCTCAGCCACAGGGACATCACTCTCAACAGATCAAATCAACTAAGTCCATAGGAGTACCATCTGAAGAGCCATCTCAAGTCAGCTCAACTTAGTCCAGAGGAGCACAACGAGATACCAACACAAGTCGTCTCAACTCAGTCCAGAAGAGTACGATTAGCCTATCACATGGGCGTTCTCACAGATGTCTCAACTCAGTCCAGAGGAGAACGATCTGGAGAATGTCTCATGAAGCTGCAATCATCAACAAATATAAATTCAAACCATTTGACACCAAATATGCAAAGTTTTTTCATATATATATATAAGCATTGTAAGGCTATATATAGCAAAATGTCACCCAATGCAATAGATGTCTAAACCAAAATACACAAAAGTTAAGGTTCTAAATGGCCTCTAATGTCCAAAAATAATCATACATTATACAATCAAATCAAACTACATAATCATCTGAATTTAGATCTTCCAACATTTTCTACTCGACATTTTGATTCTACGCCCTTGAAGGTCGAACACCAATGTTTGTACCTTGTGGAGGTGGAAGTGGCTGCAAGTCATCCTGGATAAGTCCATCGTCAAGAGAGGGTGCATCATTAAATATATAAAAATTAGGTTTTTGGGTCTGGATAAGTCCATCCACAAGAGAGGGTGCATCATTAAATATATAAAAATTAGGTTTTAGGGTAGTTGTAGGTTTTTTGGGTGCATCATTAAATATATAAAAATTAGGTTTTAGGGTAGTTGTAGGTTTTTTTTGGCTTCATTTTGGGGATGAGGATGCACTAGCACAAATTTGGTCAAACTGGTTGATTTTGGGTCTTGACCTGTTCTTGAACGGGCCGGTTCTGACCGGTTCAGGCCCAGCTCACTTCTGGTTCAAACTGGTTTGGATCACTGGTTCAGACCAGACTGGTATGAACTGGCCTGTTCCAGTCTGATTTTGTTGGTTCTGATCACATTGATTCTAAAACACCCTCCCCAAAAGTATCCAACAGAATCCCTCAAAAGAGGGCGTTTTAATGGTAAAATCCCAGTTGTCCTCCTATGCGTGTCCCTAACAAAGGGCAGGCCATTGACTCATTGATATCTGCTCCTTGTCTTGATTGCTCAAAGGTTCCTTGTTCATCTTGCTGTGAACAATGTTATCAGAACCAGACCGGAACCAGTTTAACCTGCTGATCTGATCGGTTCCGCGGGTTTCCAATTGTAACCGGCCATTCAAACTGGAAATGACCAGTTCCATACAAAACTGGCCAATTCCATGACTGAACCTGCCGGTTCCATACAACATTGTATGGAAAAAAGCTCAAGTGTTAAACCCTAAACTTTCCATATTTGTGTCTAATGGTTTGGATTCCACATGGATGTAACATGAATATTTTTTTTTATTGAAAGTTTGAATATTTTATATATTTTTTGGTTGACTGGTTTTTCTGTCCGGTATTTTACTGGTTCTGGTTTGATTCTGATTTTTGAGGTTCACCGGTTCAGTAACCGGTCCACTTCTGATAACATTGGCTATGAATAGCTACTTGTGTGTTGTATCTGCATAGAAAACTTCTTGACAGTGATAGTGTTGTCAGGATGTTTTCGTTACCTTTTTCCTTTATATTTCTTGAAAGTGTAGTGTCATCATTCCAAAAGTTGATTTGCAATCTCCGTCTTACACCCTAACTATTGTGTACCGGTGAAATAATTTAAAATTGTCCTCTGTAATAACCCTAGGGTTTCTAGGGTCTTAGGGCAGCTGGTAAACAGGG
>CBVK0102036784.1:0-12412 GCA_900067695.1 Picea abies
TATATATATATATATATATATATATATATATATATATATATCAGACTATTCTAGTAGCTATATTAACAAAAAAGAAAATGTTATCCTCATAACCATGACAGGGTATGAACAACCAGTGTTATAACAGGCTACACACAATTATCCTTGAAACCATGAAAATAGAGTTATGAGGCATAAAAATGAAACAACCTAAACCACAATAATATAATGCGTATTCTTGGTGAAGCAGACATCCACCCAAGTGACCAAAATCTTATGACTATGACATCTCACATGGACTCACTTGATCAAACTTAATTTGTATGCAATTTTAGTGAAATAAAAAGGACAAAAATCCCCAACATGATATAGGCAAGCACTATATGGAAAATTTTGGTGTCTAACATTTGCATTTTCTCTATATTTTCCACTAATTTCCAAAGGATTCAACAATTCAAAATGACAATTGAGCACAATTTCTATAACATAAAATTAGTCTATTTGGAGAAGTTTCCAGCTTTTCCTTATTTCATACTTGGAAAATTTAGATTGTTTATACCTTCACCATTGTCATATGAAGCCAAGACAAAGAAGATATATTTGCAGAGAAGAAGGAGCGTAAATTTCCACAAGAAATACTACATCTTCATCTCAAGTAGTATATAGACCATGCAAGTTGACCTCTTCCTAATGTCCAAGCTTTCCACTACCTTCTCCGCCCTCAGGTCGGTGAATAGCAAGTAGATGCCCGAGGATCCAAATTTTTTGTGAAGTGATAGGAGGAGGGGGAGGTACCTACTCTATTATTTATTTCTCTTGGATCAAGATAATATCTGCACTGTCAAAAAAATAGTCCCAGTGTGTGAACACCCATCTAGCTCTCTTAAACAATTTTCTAAGTATGAACATCTCTCTTGAACAGTTTTCTAGGTACAAACATCTCTCTTGAACAGTTTTCCAAGTATAAACATTTGAGCAGCTAAGTGGGATTTTCTACAATTTGTGGACATGTGTAACATCCATTTGATAGCAATTGTCTACGAGCACGAGCAGGTGACCCTTTTTTAGTATTAGGTAATAAGAGTGCAATTCCAAAGACCACCAAATAAATGTTCAAAAAAATGTCCTTCTTCTATAATCAAAATGACACTATGATATAGATTTATGTTTGTTTCCATGCTATGTTTATCTGATTTCAAGGAAAGAATGGAAAAAAAATTGGAAATACTTGCATGATTGGAAAATGAAAAAATCTGGAAATACTTACATGATTGGAAAATAAGTGAGTAAGAAAGCAAGTATGGTATGTTTACATATCGCACAAACAACTAATGTAGCAATAAAGACAAGGAGAAAACAAATATTTACTTGGTCAAGATCACTTCATCTAAGATGCCATAGGTGATATTTAATTGAATAGAGTCGTATATAAGTTATGAGAATCAGGGGAGTAATCCATACTCGTTGATGGCTGCACCCAACAAACTAACTTATTTATCTTAGCCCACCCATTGAGAAGGAAATAGAGTATCGCTGTGTCAAATTGATGTTGTTTTTTTTAATCTACTTCTCCCACTTATTCATCAAGACAAATAATTGAGAATGTTGCAAATCAAATAAATAACAATAATTTTTCCTTTTTATAAAATAAATTTTAATATCATATTTTTATAATTTTTTTTTATAAATTGTCAAATATTTATAATTTATATGATACTTCGGGGACTCCAAATTGTTAGATAGATTGCAACTCTTGCCACATCTACGCAGAGTTTCAGATTATAAACTGTAGACTCTATCTTGTAGACTATATGAGTGTAGACTATTTCTTGTAGATTGTATGAGATTGCAAACTATATCTTGTAGGTGGATTAAAAATAAATAAAAGTCTCTTTTTCCTTTTCTATTTTTCTTTCTTCTTCCTTTTCTATTTTTATTTGGAAAATGTTGTCGCATATATTTAATTATTTTTTTGAGTTATTGCAGATGAACATGAAATCAAGTTGAAAAATTCAACTTTAAAGTTATAAAATTGTTGAAAATATAAATAGACCTTGTGAAGTTATAAAATTGTTGAAAATATAAATAGACCTTGTGAAGTATTTCATCCAAAGAAAAAATTGTATTATCTTTAGACAACATAACTACCAACGAACTAATTGTATTATCTTTAAACAACATAACTACCAACGAACTAATTGAAAATTGCAAGAGAATTGAAATTAGGAAAAAAAAAATTGACAGTACAGTATGAGGGTGACCGACCAACTAACGGGCTGTGTCACGAGGGCGTCTTCGATATTTAAATATCTATTTTTTATTAGAAAATAGCATCTGTGGACTTCCAAAAGATTCTAGCTGACATATACCAGAAATCTACGTGTCTCGTACACGTACTCCCTGTCTACAGCTTTCGTGGTTTCAACGTCCTTTTTATACGAAAGTGGACAGGTAGGTCTCGGGGTTTACGGGGTCAGCGCCCCACGAGGCATGCTCTCAAAAGATGCTCGCTTTGTTAATTCGATGACGTGTCATGTTATGGCGGCTCCTGATGTTTGTGATTCATTACAAGAAGAGGAAGAATCCAGAATCCGACATACATTGCTCTGAAATCTCAATTTGTGTGACAGCCTGTGAAGTCGATCGCGTTTGGCAAGCCCCAGATCGCCGCCAAACTTACAGGAATTTCCAAAACGTGTATGGAAGCACAATCATTTCTTCTTAATTAAGAGCTGCCAAAATGGAAAATGCTCCTCCATTTGACTGATTTCGCGTTGCTTTTTCAAATCTCCTACCAGGCTCGCTGGCTGCTACAATCAATTCCTGCAAAAGCCTGGCCGAATAACCATCACTGCAATTGAAAAGATACTCAGAAGGAAGCGCAGGAGTATTAAGCTTTTGCAAATATAATTATCGATGGCGAAGAACAGCAAAATGTCCTTAATATCGATTCCGGCGGAAATGATAAGTTCTGTTCCTGCAACATCTGCGGACGGGCATCTCATGTGGCCCAGGAAAGGCCTCAGACAAGCACACCCTCACGCACTTCGCAATTCAAGCTTCTGGCTGATCGCTCTCATGGCTTTCTGTGCTTGTGTTACGATACTTCAACTCGCTGCTAGTTGGCAACCCGGCAACATGTTCATGGATTCTTCTTGCAGCTTGCCAGCCATCACGGAGCGCGATATTGACCGGTCTATTTCGACGGCTCTACTTGCAGAAACGGCGCCGTCTCTGCTACCTCCGCATGATCTATTGCCGAATGTAACAGAAGACGAGAAGCGTTTCTGGGCTCAGCCGGATAATTTCGGGTACAAGCCGTGTGTTGAGTTTAGTAGGGAGTACAGGCGGGCGTCGCTAGGAATTCTGAAGGGGAGGCGTAGGTATTTGATGGTGGTTTTTGATGGTGGTTGTCTCGGGTGGTCTCAATCAGCAGCGCCATCAGATCGTCGACGCTGTTGTCATTGCCAGAATTCTGGAGGCGGCTCTGGTTATTCCCATTATGCAAGTCAATGTAATTTGGGAGGACGACAGGTGATTCGTTAATTCCAATTCTGCACAAACAAAATCCATGCCATGCCGTCCGTCGCCTTCATTTAGGCGTCCTCTGCTAAATGCGATTTTTACTGTGTTTTTATGCAGTGAATTCTCAGACATCTTTGACGTCGAGCATTTCAAGAAAATTCTCAAAGATGACGTCACAATCGTTTCTTCGCTGCCTTCCACTCGTTTGATGTCGAGGCCCGTGGAGGAGAAGATAACTCCTCTCCGCATTAGCCCCCGCTGGATTCGATCTCGCTACCTCAGGCGGGTGAGTGCGTAATTTATTTAAATTCTCCCAATCTCATCTTGTGCAATTTACTGTGTTTAGAATTTCCCAATTAAATAGAAAGTTGACCATGATGTATCCATGGCAGTTGAACAAAGAAGGAGTTCTGCTTCTTCGAGGATTGGATTCGAGACTCTCAAAGGATCTTCCTTCCGATCTTCAAAAGCTCCGTTGCAAGGTTCATTTTTCTGCTAATTGTCCTTTCTTTTGCAATAGGCAGGTGATTCTTAATACAGTATTGTATGCTTGTGTTCCAGGTCGCCTTCCACGCCATAAGATTTTCAGCACCAATTCAAGCACTGGGGAACAAGCTGGCGAAAAGAATGTGGAAAGAGGGTCCTTACATAGCTCTCCATTTACGGCTGGAGAAAGATGTGTGGGTTAGAACCGGATGCCTTCCGAGCTTGGGTCCAGAATTCGACCAAATCGTCCAACAGGAAAGGAGAAGCCATCCAGTGCTCCTCACATCACGATCCAATATGACTTACACAGAGCGCAAGCTTGCTGGTCTCTGTCCTCTTAACGCCATGGATGTCGCCAGGTTATTTTCTTCCCCTTTTGTTCTTCTCTTCTTTTAAGCATAATATTCCTCAAAGTTTTCCGGCCGTACTTGTAGCAGGCTTCTTAAAGCCCTGGGAGCACCGAAAAACGGCCGCATATACTGGGCGGGCGGGGAACCTTTAGGAGGAAAGAAGGCACTGGAGCCTCTGATCAAACGCTTCCCTAATCTTTACAGCAAGCAGAGCCTGGCCTTGCCAGGCGAGCTGGAGGCTCTAACCAACAGAGCATCGCTTCTTGCTGCAATCGATTACATTGTCGCACTATACAGCGATGTTTTTATGGCATCACATGGAGGAAACATGGGCCGTGCGATTCAGGTACTCTCTTCTTCTCCATACTTAAAATTCTACTGCATATTCTATCCATAGTTGGGCCATGAAATTCATTGATCTATATGATTGTGCAACAGGGCCACAGGGCATACGCAGGCCACAGAAAGCATATAACTCCCAACAAAAGAAAGATGCTCCCACACTTCCTTGACGAAACATTGCCTGAAGAAGATTTTAACGACATTGTGAGGGATCTGCATAACCAATCTCTGGGGCAACCGGTTTTCAGAACGAATAAAGCAGGGCGTGATGTGGTGGCTTACCCTGTTCCCGAGTGCATGTGCACAAACCAGAACAGGAGGAGCACAAGTAGGCATGTCCCTTACACTTGGTAGCTTTTTTTATTGCAAGGATTTAGTTACAGCCGGTCCAACCAGCCATTAGAAGCTCGACGGAAGATTTGCAACCGGTGGATAATTGCAACGTCCGTTCCTAAAGTATTGATGTCGCAGAGAAGACTATTCAGGTCTAAGCATAGTAGAATATTGCCGGAGGCCGCAAATATTTGGGGTTATAGAAGTCAGTACGAGGCAGAGTTGTTTGAATCGTCTGCAAACTGTTACAAAATCCTACAGGCCACTGAACAGATTTACGGCGGGGCCATCCCTGTAAATACAGCAGTATCAATATGTTTTCTCTGGAACCGGTCCACGCAGCCTGCCTCCCCAAGTTACCGCTTATTTAAGTTATAAAGTACACGAAATCCTCTATATAAAACTATCAGAGGGCTTGATATAAAACTATAAGAGAGCTTGAAGGGCAAATCCAATCCTCGCACGCTCCTTCCATTCCATTATTTTTAGATAGGGAAGACAACCTGAGGATTAAATTTTGTGAAAAAGCATTCCCTTACCAGTCGTGCAATTTAAAAAATCGATAGCCATCATGCCTTTCAATAACGGTCAAAATGAGAAGTTTTTGTTTTTGAAATCCTTAGCAAACGATCCATCCAAATTTGTTAATTAATGTTTTTCTTTACCATCATTTGATTTTAACGTTAAATTTACTATCTTTATTAATATTTCAGTTTAATGACTAAATTTTCTTAGTTACTATTTTTAATAATTACATTTCATTACTTTTTAAATACAAATTTTAGCACTAATTTCACCTATTATAGTTTCAAGTGTCTAATGATAAATAAAATGTTCACTAAAAATTTTGAAAGTTTAACAGCTTCATTTATAATCTTTATTTAAAAATTACTCTAACATTATAACAAATTTACAATTTTTATTTTAAAATTTTTTTTAAACATGGTGAAAACCTATATATTAACAAATATAAATTGTGAAAACTTATATACTCACAAATTGATATTTTTGTTTTGGGTTTAGATGAAAGTTATCCCATGTTATTTTTTTTTAAAGGTTAATAAGTTCTTACTTAAAACAATAAGTATATATCTTTCTGAAATACCAAATTTTGTAAGGTTATTTTCATTGTTAATTTTTTAATATGAATATATTTAAATTATAATTTATTAAATAAAAAATTAAAATAATTGAAATGCAAATTTTGAATATTTGATATTTTTCATGGTTTTATTTTATATCACATTAATTAATTTATTTGGTTTTATTTTTATAAAACATTAATTTATTAAAACTAATTTAATTTTTATTATTATAAAACACTTTTTATATAAATGAAATTAATAATAAAACACTTTTTATATAAATGAAATTAATATTTTTTTAAGTAAAATATTTTTTCATTGTCTATCATTTCAAATTTGTCATTTAAAATATGTATATATTTAATTAACTTCAATAATATTATTTTTTTGGTAAGTTATCCTCATAACTTTATATTGCTATATTTGAAGTGTACAAAAACTTTGTAGGCATGCCATTAGAGAAACTAGATCATTAGCAATGCATCAAATTGTCTAGAGTGATATGCAAATACAATGTTTTACACATAAATGTCTCGAAATCTTTAAGAGTAAAGCTAGTTGTTATGATTGTAGCAAATTTTATCTGTGTATTTTTCCTATTTTGGCATAAATGACGCCGAATTATAATCCTGGAACCTCTAATACTAAACCCAAAAAAAAGAAACCTGATGAGCATCAATGTTGAATGGAAGGTTGGCCCTCATTTGGAGTTGACTAAGCATTGTCCAAGTGGAGGGTCGATAGATCCAAACCCGTGAGTTTTCTTAGCGAGGAGGTTCATTTTGAGGTCCTGGAGCCGCAATTGGGCCTGCATCTCATCTATCTGAAGAAGGATCTCATCCTTGTCATCCTTTGTGTCCATCAAAACTCGTCCAAGCAGGAGCTTCATGTGTCAGTACAGTTCAATTTTTCGCAGGTATTGGAGACTTGGGATCTGGTGTTTCCCATGTCTGGAATCCAGGGGTAGATTATGCCTAGGACTTCATCGTTAGAGACGAAACATCATAAAACTCAGACATCATCTTCAACGAGATTAATTTCCACTTGAACGTGCGGTGGAGTATGAGTTTCATAAGAGTCGGGTGACCCTTCAGCTGCAACAACAAGTTGTGATCTGGTATGTTGAGGGAGGTGTCGAGAAGAGCTTCATCGGCCTCGTTGAGAGCCTCTTCCTTGAGCCATGAGAGATTTGGATAGAGCAAAGGGTTTGGAGAAGGTTGGGGAAATGGCCAGCAACAGGTGAATGGAGTCTTGTTGATGGTCGAGCAAGGAGGGAGCGGGGTGGTAAAGCCAAATGAGACTAGGAGGGAAAATAATAGGGTGAGGCGTATTGTTGAAGGAGGTGGCGATGGTCTTCTCATTTTGACCCTTATTTAAGTTATAAAGTACACGAAATCCTCAGAGGGCTTGATATAAAACTATAAGAGAGCTTGAAGGGCAAATCCAATCCTCGCACGCTCCTTCCATTCCATTATTTTTAGATAGGGAAGACAACCTGAGGATTAAATTTTATGAAAAAGCATTCCTTTAACAGTCGTGTAATTTAAAAAATCGATAGCCATCATGCCTTTCAATAACGGTCAAAATGAGAAGTTTTTGTTTTTGAAATCCTTAGCAAACGATCCATCCAAATTTGTTAATTAATGTTTTTCTTTACCATCATTTGATTTTAACGTTAAATTTACTATCTTTATTAATATTTCAGTTTAATGACTAAATTTTCTTAGTTACTATTTTTAATAATTACTTTTTAAATACAAATTTTAACACTAATTTCAACTATTATAGTTTCAAGTTTCTAATGATAAATAAAGTGTTCACTAAAAATTTTGAAAGTTTCACAGCTTCATTTATAATCTTTATTTAAAAATTACTCTAACATTATAATAAATTTACAATTTTTATTTTAAAAAAAATTTAAACATGTTTTTTATTTAAAAAAAAAAAATTAAACATGGTGAAAACCTATATATTAACAAATATAAATTGTGAAAACCTATATACTCACTGATATTTTTGTTTTGGGTTTAGATGAAAGTTATCCCATGTTATTGAAAACCTATATATTAACAAATATAAATTGTGAAAACCTATATACTCACAAATTGATATTTTTGTTTTGAGTTTAGATGAAAGTTATCCCATGTTATTTCTTTTTTAAAGGTTAATAAGTTCTCATTTAAAACAATAAGTATATATCTTTATGAAATACCAAATTTTGTAAGGTTATTTTCATTGTTAATCTTTTAATATGAATATATATAAATTATAATTTATTAAATAAAAAATTAAAATAATTGAAATGTAAATTTTGAATATTTGATATTTTTCATGGTTTTATTCCTATATAACATTAATTAATTTATTTGGTTTTATTTTTATAAAACATTAATTAATTTATTTTAATTTATTAAAATTAACTTAATTTTTATTATTATAAAACACTTTTTATATAAATGAAATTAATATTTTTTTAAGTAAAATATATTTTCATTGTCCATTATTTCAAATTTGTTATTTAAAATATTTATATATTTAATTAACTTTAATAATATTATTTTTTTGGTAAGTTATCTTCATAACTTTATATTTTATATCGCTATATTTGAAGTGTATAAAAACTTTGTTGTTGGCTTGTCACTAGAAAAACTAGACTATTAGTAATGCATCAAATTATCTAGAGTGATATGAAAATACAGTCTTTTAAACATAAATGTCTTGAAATCTCTAAGAGTAAAGCTAGCTGCTATGACTGTAGCAAAATCTATCTGTGTATTTCTCCTATTCTGGCATAAATGAGGCCGAATTATAATCCTGGAAGTAGCAAAATCTATCTGTGTATTTCTCCTATTCTGGCATAAATGAGGCCGAATTATAATCCTGGAACCTCTAATACTAAAACCAAAAAAAAAAAAAAACCTGATGAGCATCAATGTTGAATGGAAGGTTGGCCCTCATCTGAAGTTGTCTAAGCATTGTCCAAGTGGAGGGTCGAGAGATCCAAACCCGCGAGATTTCTTAGCGAGGAGGTTCATTTTGAGGTCTTGGAGCCACAATTGGGCCTGCATCTCATCTATCTGAAGCAGGATCTCATCCTTGTCATCCTTCGTGTCCATCAAAACTTGTCCAAGCAGGAGCTTCATGTGTCAGTACAGTTCAATTTTTCGCAGGTATTGGAGAATTGGGATCTGGTGTTTCCGGTGTCTGGAATCCAGGAGTAGATTATGCCTAGGACTTCATCGTTAGAGACGAAACATCATAAAACTCAGACATCATCTTCAGCGAGGTTAATTTCCACTTGAACGTGCGGTGGAGTATGAGTTTCATAAGAGTCGGGTGACCCTTCATCTGCAACAACAAGTCGTGATCTGGTATGTCGAGGGAGGTGTCGAGAAGAGCTTCCTCGGCCTCGTTGAGAGCCTCTTCCTTGAGCCATGAGAGATTTGGATAGAGCAAAGGGTTTGGAGAAGGTTGGGGAAATGGCCAGCAACAGGTGAATGGAGTCTTGTTGATGGTCGAGCGAGGAGGGAGCGGGGTGGTAAAGCCAAATGAGACTGGGAGGGAAAATAATAGGGTGAGGCGTATTGTTGAAGGAGGTGGCGATGGTGTTGCCATGATGAACTCAAGGTGGGAATTTAGTTAGGATGGAAGTCAATGTAGCTTCCATGATGAAGAGTTGGATGGGAGGGACAAGCCAAGAGTTGGGGTCGTACCTTTGACTTTCCAGTTCGTTGTGATGAGTTTGATAGCCACATGATGTGGTAGTCCGGGTGGAACGCGAGCCTTTGGCAAAGTCAGGATTCAATATGAGAAGTGACAGGAGTGGAGGGAGGTGGGCAGGCACCAATGGGAGGGGTGGCCACGTGGGTAATCTCCTTTGTGATCTTCTCGATATCTCTTCTCGAACACTCAATACAGGGAATATTTTTTTATTAATCAAAATAGTGTATTTCTAACAATTATTACATAGTATTATTTTTCAGCATAACAATAATGAGGTATTATTGTTTTTTCATTTTTATTTGGATATTGATGTTATTTAAATAAGTAATTTTAATTAAGATATTGATGTTATTTAAATTTGGATTTAAGATGGATTTAAGCTAGTTTATTTTTTTTGTATGTTTGATAACGTCCTCATAGCCAACTTTCACTAATCAAGGAAAAGAAAATTTATGTAATTTATGCAAAAGCTTACAAAATTCTCAATTACTCTCACATGATAAGAAGAAAGAAGAAAGCTTTAATAAGCTCATATTTCTAGTTTCCTACACTAAATTTGATATGAACATCTTATCACATAATCATGTGAAGATGACAAGTGTCCATGTACAATAAATGAAGAATCTATATATTCTTCTAATTATTGATCCTAAGAAATGACTAAGGGTGAGTGCAAGCTAATGATGGTCTCTCATGAAGCGTTAATTGCAATGCAAACATGGAAAAAGAACAATCTGTTAACTTTGAGGGAAAATGAATTTGAATATGGTGTAAAAATATGAAATGTAAGAAATTGAATTATTTTTCCAAATATATAATTTTTGTTTATAGAATTTGTGAATAACTATGTGAAATTTGAGTTGGTATGTTATTTTTCAAGCAAAATATAATGTATATGTTTCCATTAGTGCAGGTGTTGGTGATCTAGGGGATCAAATTTTGCTCAAAATTCAAAGTGCTCGGAATCGCCTCAAATCGAACGAGAGTGTAGGCCTCGTTGTTACGAACCCAACGCAACTTGTTTGGGTTCAAACGGACGTCGGGAGTGAGAGATATCGCATTCTGTTCAAAATGACAAACAGTAAAAAAAAAGGGATGCTGACTGTACAGTCCGTACAGATGCTGACGTGGTAGGCCGTACAACACATGGCAGGTAATTATGTGCATAGTTGGCATGTGACATGGCTTATTTGCAGCGAACGGGATGGTGACACGTGGCCCAATCAATGGTCGCCACGTGTCACATATATATTGGTTTAAAATCTTTGCACTTGGTAGGACTCAACCCCGCAACCTCCGGGCAGGGGAAGAGACTTGGGAAGGGCCGCCAACCGGCGCACCACCATATGAGTCTTATTATATAAACAGTTTTGAATATATTTAAAATTGCATTTGTGTATGGTTGGCGTGGGACCGGGCTGGGGCTTAGCCCCAACCCCTGGTCATGTTTGCAATAACATATGACTCATTTCTATATGGTTAGCGCATGTGCGGATTTACATTTTGGTTTCAACGGTTATACAAATGACTCGCCACTTGTCCATTAACCATTGGCTTTTGGAAACGGGGCCTATTTTTGCACTTGCGCGTGGTCATATGGGTCACACGACCATAGCCTTGGCGGTTAGGGGCTAGGTGCGCCCGTAATCGTCCTATAGTTTGCATGGTTTGCACGGTTGCGTCCGGTGCTGAGTTTTAACGCTTAAAAATGCGTGTGGGCTAGGTTGAGCCAACAAGGGTGCAATTTGTCGATGTAGAGACAACAAGTTTGAAGGGGAACTTTCAGGAAGCTAGCTGCTATGACTGTAGTAAAATCTATCTGTGTATTTCTCCTATTTTGGCATAAATGAGGCCGAATTATAATCCTGGAACCTCTAATACTAAACCAAAAAAAAAGAAACCTAATGAGCATCAATGTTGAATGGAAGGTTGGCCCTCATCTGAAGTTGTCTAAGCATTGTCCAAGTGGAGGGTCGAGAGATCCAAACCCACGAGATTTCTTAGCAAGGAGGTTCATTTTGAGGTCCTGGAGCCACAATTGGGCTTGCATCTCATCTATCTGAAGCAGGATCTCATCCTTGTCATCCTTCGTGTCCATCAAAACTCGTCCAAGCAGGAGCTCCATGTGTCAGTATAGTTCAATTTTTCGCAGGTATTAGAGACTTTGGATCTGGTGTTTCCCGTGTTTGGAATCTAGGGGTAGATTATGCCTAGGACTTCATCGTTAGAGACGAAACATCATAAAACTCAGACATCATCTTCAGCGAGGTTAATTTCCACTTGAATGTGCAGTGGAGTATGAGTTTCATAAGAGTCGGGTGACCCTTCAGCTGCAACAACAAGTCGTGATCTGGTATGTTGAGGGAGGTGTCGAGAAGAGCTTCCTCGGCCTCGTTGAGAGCCTCTTCCTTGAGCCATGAGAGATTTGGATAGAGCAAAGGGTTTGGAAAAGGTTGGGGAAATGGCCAGCAACAGGTGAATGGAGTCTTGTTGATGGTCGAGCGAGGAGGGAGCGGGGTGGTAAAGCCAAATGAGACTGGGAGGGAAAATAATAGGGTGAGGCGTATTGTTGAAGGAGGTGGCGATGGT